>JAJIBD010035714.1:0-46656 GCA_021461705.1 Cryptotis parvus
CGAGTTCTGATTTCTGGATTCAAGTTTCTCAGAGTTTGCTGCAGCCTGCTTGGGGCTGGTTGGAGAAGGCTGTGCACTTGGCAGTTACAGGTTGAAAGTGGCTGGCGCACCAGGCAGGGATGGAGCTTAGCAGGAATCCTCCTGCATTTTTGCACTGTCTGATAGTTTTAAACAGTTTCTGAGGGATTTGTCATGTCATTCATCAATAGAGGACAACAGTGAGACTGAGAGAGCACAGCCATCTCAGCCACAAGAGAGATGATCCAGATCCATATTAGGGTGAGAGGAGAAACCCAGCACCCTGTGATCTTTTGGTGTTCTCAGGGATCCATGTTCAGATTCCAGGGATGCCCTTCACTGCAGAGAATGACATTCACTGTGGAGAATGTCAAGGAAGTTCCAAACTCTCAGGCAGCACTCAGTGCTCAGTCTATTCCTGTTATGGTATTAGGTCTCCTAAGAGCAGAAGGTCCCACACATGTCCAGCCCCTGTATTGTTGCAACCTACAGAGTCAGAACAGAGACAACTTGGCATCTCTGAGTTTGCCCCTAAATGTCCTTTCAAGAAGTTGGAGAAGGGCACAGGGATTTTTGTGGCTGTCTTGGCAGCAGGAATGAGGTCCCAGCAGAGCTGGGGTTTCTGGGACTTGAATATTAAAATCAATATGGGACCAGAAGATTTGACAGACTGCCTCTGCACAGAGTTGATATATGAAATGCTTCTTGACACTATGATTTTTGTTTGTTGGTTTTTGTTTTGGGGCCACGATCCTGGCAATGCTCAGGAGACTGTATGTAGTGCTAGAGATTGAAGCAAGTTGCTGCATGCAAAGCAAACATCTTACCCACTCTACTATCTCTCTGATCATGGTCTCTGGGGTTTTTATTTTTATTTATATTTTATTCTTAATTATATTTTATTTTATTCTTAATTTAACTTAATTTTAATTCTTTATTATACACCGGGAGGGGTGGCAGGTTCTAGCCCTGGCCCGCCACCCCAGCAGAGCCTCACAACAAGCCAGACAACCCTCCTCTCCATGAGGACCTCCATTTTCCACATCCAGACTTCCCCCTCATCAGAACTCCACCAAGCAGACCAGCCTATCACAGCCGGCTTGCGGCGGTTCATAAATAAATGCTGGATTTTGAGATGACTACAAGAGTATGCTACCTGCACAGCAGAGCCTGGCAAGCTACCCATGTCGTATTTGATATGCCAGATATCAGTAACAATTATAGACCTCATTCCCATGACATGATGGAATGGTTTGAGGCTCTTTATGTTCCTGGAGCAAGCAGGTAGGTGCCTTTGGGATTTACTTGCACAAGACAGGTCATATGGAGATGTTACTGGTGCCCGCTCGAGCCAATTGATGATGAGACGGGAAGACAGTGATACAGTGATTATACCACCGTGAGATATACAATTACAAAGGTGTTCATAACACCTTAGATATAACGATCATACAGTGTTTCAGCACCCATCCCTCCACCAGTGCCCCATTCCCACCCCCAATATCCCCAAATTCCCTCCCACCCACCCCTAGCCTGCCTCTATAGCAGGCACCTCTTCTTTCCTCTCTCTCTGTCTCTCTCTCTCTGTATCTATCTCTATCTTCTTTTACACATTGTGGCTTACCCTACAGACATTTAGGGTTTATCATGTAAGTCTCTTTGTGTATATTCAATGGTGAGTTCTAGTCTGACATTACCATTTCCCACACTTAGTAGAACTTGCCACCTGTATCACTTGTCTTCCCGTTGATCATCAATTTTCTTGAGTGGGCACCAGTAACATCTCAATATGTCCTGTCAGATGCTAGTGTAGCCCAAGGGCATCTGCTCACTCCTGGAACATAAAGAGCCTCAAACCATTCCATCAGGTCATGGGAATGAGGTCTATAATTGTTACTGATATCTGACATATCTAATACGACATGGGTAGCTCGCCACGCCTCTGCCATGCAGGTGGGATACTTTTGTAGTCACTTCTAATCTTGAGCATTTATTGATGAACTGTGTGGCCTCTTTGAGAGTGGGGCTTGTGACCAGCTCTTCTGCTGGGTGGAGTTCTGACCGAGTGGGGGAGTCTGGATGTGGAAAATGGCAGCCCTCCACTGGTAGAACTTTAAAGAAGAAAACAACCAACCCCATCAAAAAATGGGGAGAAGAAATGAACAGAAACTTCAGCAAGGAAGAAGTTCAAATGGCCAAAAGACATGAAAAAATGTTCAGAGACTGGCACATATTCAAAGAGCAAGAACAAGTGCTGGCATGGATGCGGAGAAAAGGGGACACTCATTCACTGTTGGTGGTAATGTCAACTGGTACAGCCTTTTTGGAAAACAATATGGACATTCCTCCAAAGACTAGAAATTGAGCTCCCTTTTGACCCAGCCATACCACTCCTGGGAAAATATCCTGGGAATCCAAAAACACACAGCGGAAATACCATCCGCACTTTTATTTCATAGCAGCACTATTCACAATAGCCAGAACCTGGAAACAACCAGTATGCCAAGAACTGATGACTGGATAAAGAAACTTTGGTACATCTACACAATGGAATACTATGCAGCTGTTAGGAAAAATGAAGTTATGAAATTTGCCTATAAATGGATGGACATGGAAAGGATCATGTTGAATGAAATTAGTCAGAAGGAAAGAGAGAGATATAGAATAACTGCATTTATTTGCATGACATAAATATATATACATATTATGACACCAAAATCCAATGTCAGGCATAACGTGGATCAGGAGGTCTTACCAAAAGTGGAAATTACTGCAAACATGTGGGAGTCAGAGGTTGGGTAAGACAGAGAAGGGAACATGTGTGAATAAATGTCGAAAGGGCTAATACCAATCTAGAACTGAGCATTAAATACAGGCAAAAAAAATGCACATGATGGCCTCTCACTGTATGTAGTGCAACCCACAATGTATAAGAGAAGGGAAAAGAGGGAGAGGGAGAGAGAAAAGATAAAGAACTTGCCATTTAGGCAGGCTATGGGAGGGGAGGGAATTGGGGACATTGGTGGTGGAAAATAGGCACTGGTGGAGGGCAGGGTGCTGGAACATTATGTGACTGAAACCTCTTAACATGAACAACATTGTAATTGTATATCTCACGGTGGTACAATAAAATATTTAATAAAAAGATGGTGGCCCTCATTGTTTGGGGGTTCCTCTGGTTTCTTGTGAGGCTCTGCTGGGGTGGTGGACCAGGGCTAGAACCCGCTTTCCCTCCTTGGTGCCTCTTAAACAGCTGGGCACAGGGAGAGCCGGTAGCAGCTCTGCCCTGTGTACGAGTCTCTGGATCAGCATACCTGGGCTGGGCTTGAAAAAGACTGCTGCAGGTTGGGTCTCTGATGAGTGGGGCTCATAAAGATCCACTCTTCTGCTGGGTGGAGCTCTGACGACTGGGGAGTCTGGATGTGGAAAATGGCAGCCCTCATTGTTTGGGGGGGTTCCTCTGGTTTCTTGTGAGGCTCTGCTGGGGTGGCAGACCAGGGCTAGAACCCGCTTTCCCTCCTGGGTGCCTCGTGAACAGCTGGGCACAGGGAGAGCCCGTAGCATCTCTGCCCCATGTATGAGTCTCTGGATCAGCGTATCTGGGCTGGGCTTGAAAAAGACTGCTGCAGGTTGGGTCTCTGATGAGTGGGGCTCATAAAGATCCACTCTTCTGCTGGGTGGAGCTCTGACGACTGGGGAGTCTGGATGTGGAAAATGGCAGCCCTCATTGTTTGGGGGTTCCTCTGGTTTCTTGTGAGGCTCTGCTGGGGTGGCAGACCAGGGCTAGAACCCGCTTTCCCTCCTGGGTGCCTCGTGAACAGCTGGGCACAGGGAGAGCCCGTAGCATCTCTGCCCCATGTATGAGTCTCTGGATCAGCATATCTGGGCTGGGCTTGAAAAAAGACTGCTGCAGGCTGGGTCTCTGATGAGTGGGGCTTGTGATCAGCTCTTCTGCTGGGTGGAACTCTGATGAGTGCAGAGTCCTGATGTGGAAAATTGTGGCCCCTCATTGTTTGGGGGGTTCCTCTGCCTTCTTGTGAGGCTCTGCTGGGCTGGGCTTGAAAAAAGACTGCTGCAGGGTGGGTCTCTGACCAGCCAGGCTTGTGATCAGCTCTTCTACTGGGTGGAGCTCTGACGAGTGGGGAGTCTGGATGTGGAAAATGGTGGCCCTCATGGTGTAGAGGGCCATGTTCATCCTAGGGCCGTGTTCTACTTAGTAGAACACTGGTATATATTTATATCCCGTTAGTGAATGCAGTCATTCTATATCTGTACTTTTCCTTCTGAATAATTTCATTCAGCATGATAGTCTCCATGTCCATCCATTAGCAGATAACTTTCATGACTTCATCTTTTCTGATAGCTGCATAGTATTCCATTGAGTAGATGTAACAGTTTCTTTAGCCAGTCCTCTGTTCTCGGGCACTTAGGTTGTTTCCAGATTCTGGCTGTCGTGAATACAGCTGCAATGAATAAAGAAATACAGATAGTGTTTCTGCTATGTGGTTTTTGGGTCTCCAGGATATATTCCCAGGAGTGGTATAGCTGGGTCAAATGGGAGCTTAATATCTAGTTTTCAGAGGAATGTTCATATTGTTTTTCAAAAAGGGCTGAATCAGTTGGCACTCCCACTAACAGTGGATGAGAGTTTCCTTTCTCCCCCCCACATCCATGCCAGCACCATAGATATGTGCCATGGCTGTTTTGGATGTGTGCCAGTCTCTGTGGTGTGAGATGATACCTCATTGTTGTTTTGATTTGCATCTTCCTTATGATTAATGATGAAGAGCACTTTTCATATGCCTTTTGGACACTTGAATTTCTTCTTTGTGGATGCTTCTGTTCATTTCTTCTCCCTGCTTTTTTTATGGGGTTGGCTGTTTTCTTCTTGTAAAGTGCTAACAGTTTCTGATTTATCATGGATATTAATCCCTTATCAGATGGGTATTGGGTGAATATTATTTCCCATTCTGTGGATTGTCTTTGTATCTTGGTCACTGTTACTTTTGAGGTGCAGAAGCTTTTCAGTTTTATACAATCCCATTCGTTTATCTTTGCTTCCATTTGTGTTGCCAGTGGTGTTTCATCTTTGAAGATGCCTTTAGTTTTGATGTCGTAGAGGCGTTTTCCCTATATTTTATTCAATGTACCTTATAGATTCATGTCTGATGTTGAAATTTATAATCCATTTTATCTGACTTTTGTGCATGACGTTAGAAGGAAGTCTAAGTTCATTTTTTTACACGTATCTGCCCAGTTTTCCCAGCGCCTTTTTATTGAAGAGGCTTTCTTTGTTCCACTTTATATTTTTTGCTCCTTTATCAAAGATTAAATGATTGTATATTTGAGAGTGTGCTTCAGGATATTCAGTTCTATTCCGTAGGTCTATGGGCCTGTCTCTATACCAATATCATGCTGTTTTAATTATGAATGCTTTGTAGTAGAATTTGAGGTTGGGGAAAGTGATACCTTCACTTTCCCAAAATAAAATAATTCTCTTTCCGAAGAATTACTTTAGCTATTCGTGGTGGTTTATTGTTCCATACAAATTTCAGAAGTGTTTGGTCAATTTCTTTGAAGAATGTAATGGATATCTTTATAGGGACCACATTGAATCTGTATAAAGTTCTAGGGAGTATTAGCATTTTGATAATGTTTATTCTCCCAATCCTTGAGCAGGGAATGTGTCTCCATTTCCTCAGGTCCTCTTTTATCTCTTGAAGCAATGTTTTGTAGTTTTCTTTGTAGAGATCTTTTACATTCTTTGTCAAACTGATTCCTAGGATTTGAATTTTCTGTGGTGCAACTGTGAATGGGATCGTTTTTTTTAATATCTCATTCTTCTCTTTAGTTATTTGCATATAGAAGACCATTGACTTTTGGGTATTGATTTTGTACCCTGCCACTCTACTATAGAAATCTATTATTTCTAGTAGCTTCTTGGTAGTGAGTTTAGGGTTTTCTAGGTATAATATCATGTCATCTGCAAATAGTGACAGCTTGACTTCTTCCTTTCTTATCTGGATGCCCTTAATGTCTTTTTTATTCCCTGATTGCTATGGCAAGTACTTCCAGTACTATATTAAATAGATGTGGTGACGGTGGTATAATAAAATATTTAATACAAAAAATAGATGTGGTGAGAGTGGGCAACCTTGTCTTGTCCCTGATCTTTGGGGAAGGCTTTCAGTTTTTCTCCATTGAGAATGATGCTCACTGTGGGCTTTTAGTAGATAGCATTGATTATATTGAGGAAGGTTCCTTCAATTCCCATTTTAGTGAGTTTTTTTAATCATGAATGGGTGTTGGATCTTGTCAAATGCCTTCTCTGCATCTATTGATACGATCATATGGTTTTTATTTTTCTTCTTATTGATATGATGTATTATGTGGATTGACTTGCGGATATTGAACCATCCTTGCATTCCCAGGATGAGTCCTACTTGGTTATGGTGTATAATATTTTTGATGTGTCTTTGGATTCTATTTGCTAATATTTTATTGACGATCTTAGCATCTGTGTTCATCAAGGAGATTGGTCTATAGTTTTCCTTTTTCATGACATCTCTGTCTGCTTTGGGTATCAGGGAGATATGTGCCTCGAAGAAGCTATTTAGGAATGTATCTGTTTCTTCAATTTCCTGGAATAGCTTGAGAAGTACTGGGAGTATGTCCTCTTCCCCCCCCCCCCCCCCCCCCCCCCACTCTTTAAATGTTTGATAGAATTCACTGGTGAATCTGTCTGGTCTTGGGCTTTTGTGTTTGGGGAGATTTTTTGATTACTGATTCCATCTCCTTGATGGGATAGGTTTGTTGAGGTATTCCAAATCTTCTTGTTGCAGCCTTGGGAGTCTATAGGAATTCAGGAATTTGTCTATTTCTTCTAGGTTCTCCTGTTTCCTGGCATACAGACTCTCACAGTAATCTATGATTATCTTTTGAATTTCTGTGGCTTCTGTTGTAATGTCCCCTTTTCATTTCTGATTCTATTTATTTGGGCTCTCTCACTTTTCTTGTGAGTCTTGCAAATGGTTTGTCAATCTTGTTTATGTTTTTCAAAGAACCAGTTCTTGGTTTCGTTGATCTTCTGGATTGTTTTTTTGGGATTACATCTCATTGATTTTTGCTCTAAGTTTTATTATTTCTTTCTTTCTTCTGGGTTGGGCTCCTTTTTACTAATCACTTTCTAAGATCTTAAGCTGTGAAGTCAGTCTATTTATGATGGCCTTTTCCTCTTTTCTGATAAATGCTTGAAGAGCTATGAACTTGCCTCTTAACACTGCTTTCGCTGTATCCCACAAATTACCAGAACTACTATCAAGTTCTGGTAATTTATGTATTCAGTCTCATTTATTTCCAGGAAATTTTGGATTTCCTCTTTGATTTCTTTTATGACGTACTTGTTGTTCAGCAGTGAGCTGTTTAGTTTCCAGGTGCTTGGTATTATTCTCTATTTTTGTGTGCAGCTTACTTCTATTTTCAGTGTTTCATGGTCTGAAAAAATAGTTGACACAATTTCTATCTTCTTGATTTTATGAAGGTATGTTTTATGGCTCAGCATGTGTTCTATCTTGGAGTATGCTCCATGTGCACTGGAGAAAAATGTGTTTTCGGCTTTTTTTGGGATGAAATGCCCTGTATACTAGCCCTCTTTCTTACATCTCCTTATTTAGGGCAAGTATTTCCTTGGTAAAATTAAGTCTAGTTGATCTATCAAGAGTTGATAGAGCAGTTTTGAAGTCTCCAAATACAATTGTGTTGTTCTTCTTTGAAGCCTATTAGTAGTTATTTTAGGTATTTTGTTGACTCCTTGTTGGGTGCATATATGTTTAGGAATGTAATTTCTTTCTGATATACAATCCCTTGATTATTAAGAAATGACCTCCCCTGTCCCTTCTGACCTTCTTCAGCCTGAAGTCTATATTGTCAGATACCAGTATGGCCATACCAACCTTTTTACAGGCATTGTTTGAGTAAAGGATTGTTTTCCAGTCTTTTGCTTTGAACCTGTTTTTGTTCCGATTGTTCAGATGTGTTTCTTGAAGGTAACAGAATGTTAATTCAATTTTTTTTATCCATTTTGCCACTCTGTGTCTCTTAACTGGTGCTTTTAGACCATTGACATTGAGAGAGATTATAGTTATGGGATTTTGTGCCATTTTTCTATATAGGTTTGTTGTTCTTTTGGGTTTTGTCTCATCTTAGGATAGCTCTTTCAGCCCTTCTTTTAAGGTTGGCTTTGAGTCTACAAAGTTTCTGAGCTGTTGTTTATCCAAGAAGCTATATATCTGTCCTTCAAATCTGAATGAGAGTTTAGCGGGTAAAAAATTCCTTGGTGACACATTCATTTCATTGAGTTTTTTTCACTATATCTCACCACTGCCTTTGGGCTTGGAGGGTTCTCTTCTGATAGGTCTGCTGAAAGTCAAATGGATGCTCCTTTGTATACAATTTCCTTCTTTGATCTTTCCTCTTGAAGATTGTGTCTCTATGGCATCCATTATTTGACTAGGATATGTCTTGGAGTCTTTCTATTGGGGTCTCTTCTTGCTGGTACCCTTTAGGCTTCTTGGATCTGGTTGTCTTCGTCCTTTAACTTTGGGAACTTTTCAGCAAGGATGTCTTTAACCGTTCCTATTTCTTTGGGCTTGCCTTCCTGTCCCTCTGTGACTCGATGATTCTTTTGTTGTTCCTCTTGGATTCATCCCAATGTTCTCTGTTCTGCCGCTGATCCATTTTCCGGTCTTTTTCCATCTTGTGTATTTGCCTGAGTGCTTTCTACAGCTCATCCTCAGTTTCACTGACTCTGTGTCTGCTGCTGTCATACTGCTGTTGAGAGCACCTATAATGTTTTTCATTTCATCTACTGAGTTTTTAGTGATATTTCTATTTGCATTGTTCTCATTTCTGCTCTCATTTCCTCCCGTAATTTATTAACTGCCATTTCCTCTGCTTCATTTATGTTCTTATGTATTTTATTGGACATCTCTTCCATTTTTCCATTGATTGTTAATCATCCTCACCATTTCTTCTCTGAATTCTTTATCAGAGAGATTATGTATGTCTGCATTCTTTTTTGAATCTTCAGGGTTGGTTTCTTCATCTGCTTTTTGAGCTGGGGATCTGCATTGTTTCCCCCATGGTGCTGTGGTGGTCAGGGGTGGAGTCTTTTGGGGTACTGTTTCTTCCTCACTGTCAGGTAGATGTTCTGCAGAAGGTGTTCTCCTTTTCCCTCTTTGAGGATATTACCTTCCCCTTGGTGTTGAATTTCCTGCTTTTTTGCATTAATATGTGACCGCATGAGCATCTGCCCACCTGGCCAGCCATGCTCCCAGGGAGGGGTAGCTGAGGTGGAGGCAGCCTGGTGTGAGTGTTCTAAGTATTCCATTTACTTCTGCTTCTGCTCAGACTTCTGGGGGCCGTAGTTTATCTTTCTACCACAGGCCCGGGGCTCTACCACTTTCCGCACACACCCACCCTGCTAGTCCCCCTGGGGTTTCAAGTACAGTCCTGTTGTAGTTTTTGAGTCAATAGCACCATCCAGAGCTGTGGCCCTCACCTCCAGTTTGCCTGTACTACACTCCTGGGAGCTCTCAGCCCTGTGTCAGCTCACCTGCTGTGCTAAATCCTGCCCTTCCCTTCACCTTGGCCCCTTCCTGGCCTCACGCTCCTTAGCTCTGGAGGAAAACAACCAAAAAGAAGGTACAGATGCCCAAGGCTGATGCACACATGACCTCTGACTGCACAGAGGTGCTGGGGCAGCTACAGAGAAGGAAGGAGAAAACTGTCTCAGAACAGACTGGGATTGGACAACAGAGCTGTTCTGCTCTGGATCTGTCTTCCACCTGGACAGGCTTTTAGGGCTGGGGCCTCCCCTCCAGGCCCGAGTGTGAACAGGTGTCTGTCCCACATATTGCAACCCTGGCTCAAATTTCCTTCAGCACAGCTCAAAGGAATTTGAAAATTAAGGCTGGGCTAGCTCAGATAACCCACATGAATGAAGGGCATGAGCTCGCCCCAATAGTACGTGTGATACTGTGATTTCTCATAATAAACACAGGGTTTGTGGCTGGATGAATAGTACAGCAGGTAAGGTCTCTGCCTTGCCTGTGGCCAACCACCATCCCATAAGGTCCACCCCCCTCCTTCCGCCACCATCCCCTCAGCACAGCCAGGAGTAATTCCTAACTACAGAGCAAGGGGGAACCCCTGAGCATCACTGGATGTGAGGAAAAGCCTAAATAAATAATAGATAAATAAATATACAAACAAATAAAGAAATAAACAAACACAGGCTTGGTCTACCTCCACTGTTCCTGATGCTGGAGTCCCTGGAAATTTCTGGTGTGGAGAGAAATCATGGTGCCTCTTGTTGTGCTAATGAGGTAGGTTTGGATTCTTTCAGGAGGACCTAGTTACCCCTGGAAATAACCTTGTCATTAGAAGTTGAGAGCCCCAGATGTCTGGTGAAGACAAGAGGTTGTAGGGTGAGTCAGTTACCAAAGGGTGGTCGTTCCACACACTACATCCCTAATGTCATGAAGCCTCCATGAGAACAGAACATTTCTGAGATGAGAAAAGCTGGGGCATGGGGAATTGAAGCTCTTCTGACATTATTGATTTTAAAGTGAGGGTGATCAAGAAAACCAGGTGATAATGGTTGAAAGGCACCTTCAGTTGCCAGACCCCTCCAAAAAACAACAACAACAACAACCCAGAAAAACCTTTAATGATTCATTTTATAGCTTCCAGGATTCTATGAGGTATATATTGTAGAAAACATTTAGTGAAAATTGGTATAGCCCAAGTCATCACCTGATCTCTTGTTTGCAAGTACCCTGTACTCTGTTGTAATTTATTCTTGATTGGTGGATAAAAATGCAGTGAATGGGCCACTGAGGTGGGGATGTGTGTGGGGATATTCAATCCCATCAGATACTTGCAAACATAGAAATCTGCCCACCACAGGAAATCAGGAACTCTCTGAAAAAAAGAAAAAACCAGGAAACCACACGGGGCTCCAGCTGTGCAAGCGTATCTGCCAGAAAAGTTTCCAGGGAACTTCTGTTTACAGAACAACCCTACAGCCTGATTCCTTTGCCCACAAGCCTGCAGCTGTTCAGCATAACTTGGGGGCTGATATAGTGGGTGCCCAAGTGGTCGCAGTGAAAGCTGTCCTCCAGGAAGAGGCTGTATGCCCCCCGCAGAACAATTAGATAAGGAGGAAATAGAGGGGGGGGCTTGGGGGCAGTATCCCTTGGATCCTGTGCTGTTGGGCCTTTCCATGGGGAGCAGACTGGAGCCTCACAGCTCATCCACACCAGTTTGCTTCTTCAAGCCTGCTTTGCTCATTGGAAATAATTGAGTAGGGGCTGGATCCTTCTTTAGTTTGCAGCCTTTGTACCAGTGTTCCTGGTCAGACAGCTGAGACCCCGGCCCTTACTGATAGCTACAAGACAAGTCCACGGCCATCTGACCTCCCCTCCAGGGCAGGGGCTCTGGGTTTTGGATAAGTTGCCAACTCCCATCAAGGCCTGGCCTCTTAGTCCTCCAGAGATCCTGGGCTCTCGGCCATGGGGACAGAGATCCGAGAGCTGGTTCTAAGAATAGTTTCCTCTTTGAACTTTGGCCTGACTTTTGCAATACTAAACAAACATTGAATAAAGGCACATCTTCCTCCTGCCAACAATCCTAGTTTTTATCAAATCTATGCTAATAGTGTCCCAAACATTTTTCCTGCAAGAAGACCCCCTCTTTCTCAGAATTATTACTGAAAAGCTGGTTGCTCATAAAATAAAAAAAATGCATTCAATTCCAAGAAACTTAAGTTTCAATACAGTATATGAAAAACATCATAATAAAGTGAAACAATTTTTCTTGGTGGGGTTTGGGGCACATCCAGCTGTGTTCCCTAGTGGTGTGTGTAGTGCCAGGGTTGGAATCTGGTGTTACTACATGCAAAGTCCATCCCCATCTCTCTCTTTAAAGCTTTAACGATCTTAGAAATCTTGTTCTTACATTCTTGAGTAATGAAGTTTTATTGGAACCTTAAAGAAAGTAGAATTTATTATCTATTATTATTACTATTTAACAACAAAAAATACCTTTCCTATTCTGTAATGATTTAAATATTAGCTCTTTAAGCAACTTTTCTGATTTTAGGAAAAACAACCTGTCAAGTACCATCAATTTGATTAGGTGATTGCTATGCTTCAAATTCTCACGTGAATAATGTTGGTGCTGTATAGCTGTCAAGTATTCCCCACCCACCCCCCCAAAAACACACACACACACCACACACACACACACACTCACTGTTGGGTCTAAGGCGTTTGATGGACATGGTTTCTCTTGCCCACAATGAAGAGTAAGTCCCTCCAAAGGAGGCCTATGTTCTGCCTGTGTGGGCAGTGGCAGCTTTCTTTGGTGCAGCAGTGATAATATGGACATAGGAACCAGGCTTTGGAATTTCTGGTGTTGACCAGGGGCCCAGTGTCATAGGAGACTGGGATATGTGACTATATTACAAAACAGGAGCTGGGGGAAAGAACGCCTTAGGAACCAGGATCCAGAGGATAGCAAGAAAGCATGTGAATGGACAACTGAAGGTCAGAATGATGTGGAGGCTAGTCAGTGGTCAATGTGGGTGGTAAAAAATGTGAAGAGTCTAACATAAGACAGAAGGTGGGACCTCCTTGTGCCTGAGCACCAGGATCTGCTGAAGCTGATCCATTAAGAGGCCTGAGAGATAGTTCAGTGGGTAGGGCACTTGCCTTGCATGTGGCAGAGCTGGGTTTGATCCCTGGCATCACATATGGTCCTCCATGCACCACTAAGAGTAATTCCATAGTGCAGTCTGGAGCACCACTGGGTGTGGTTCCCCCAAAAAGGAAAAAAAAAAAAAATAAACTTCAGGACTCCCATCACAAAATCCAGGTTCTGGAAAATAGCAGATTGCTTCTGGATCCATGTTTTCCTTAGTGCTGGAGGTGTAGGCTATGAACTTTAGAACCAGAGACAACCACATACACCCAGAGACACTCTTCCCTGCCTCTGGAAGGAGCTGAAAGGAGGAGTGCAAGGCACAGCCTTAGAGCACTCGTGATAGCACTGCCCTCATTTATCAGTTTCTGCTCACAGCTGTTTGCTAAGCACCTCATAAACTTCCGAGAATCAAAATTATCCAAGTTAAAAGCAGTTAAAAATGGGTTTCTGATCAGTCTCAGTATGCCCTGTCTGGCAGAAGTTAAAACCGTGTTTATTCCTATAAAGTCAGTGCATGTAGGAACACTAAACAATGCTAGAGTGCTCTGGACCAAAAGATAGTACAGTAGATGAGGCTCCATCCTGGCTTCCATAGTCCTGCCGGGAGTGATCCCTGAGTGCAGCCAGGAGTAAATGTTGAGCAACACTGCATGTGGCTCCAAAACCAATAATCAGCTCAAGAAACCAACAGTGCTAGAAGATCTTAACAGTGAATCTGCAGCCTGGTAGTTGTTCCCGTGGTGCCTGTGCTAGGTGAGCCTGTTGACTGTTGATATTGGAGGTGGGCGTGTACATGCTTTGTACAGACTTCTTTTTTCACCCACAGGCCTTGCTCAAACCCAATCGGCGGTAAGGTCCACTGGCTTCCTTCTGGTGCAGGAACTTTGAGCTGATATTGCCAGGGATGGAAGTGTCTGTACAGGAATCTGAATCTGGATATTCTCAAGAACCCACTGGCTTTCCCCCAAGCTGTATCCATGACGGATTTGCCAATGTGCCAAAAGCCAAGCTTATCTTTGGGTGCCCCAGCTGGAGAGGGAGAGTTTTACTGAGTGCAGCTATTGAGATCTTTGCAAACACCCACAACCTTCCCTTTTCTTTTTTTTCTTTTCCTTTTTTTAGGTAGGACCACTTAGGGCTTACTTTTGACTCTCTGCTCAGGGACCACTCCTGGAGTTGCTTGGTGGACCATATGAGGTGCTGAAAATTGAATCTGGGTCAGCTGTGTCTTGTACTATCACTCTAGAACCACTACTGTACCTTTCCTTGGGAGGAGAATCCTAGGACCAGGGACAGGAATGAATAACCATTGCAGGTGTCATGCAGCCATCCTGTGCTCGTGAGGCCTGTGCAAGACACACAGAGTAACTTTCCTGCAAGGAGCACCAAGAAGGGTATAGTTCACCAGTGAGAGACAGTCCACAGATTTCTCAGTATAGGCCAGAGTAGGTCCTGGAAAGCCCACCAAAATGTCTATTTTCCTTATTCTGATCATACCACCCTCATTTTGATTTGAGGAATCCTCCCTTCCACTTAACAAATCAGGGTATACTTTCCTTCAAGCACAGAATACCAAGTCTACCAAAACCAAGAGAGACAGACGTGGGGCAGAGCTGCTACTTGCTCTCCCTGTGCCCAGCCGCTCAAAAGGAGCCCAGAAGAGATGGCGGGTTCTAGCACTGGCCCGCTACACCAGCAGAGCCTTGCAACAAGCCAGACGACCCCCACTCCATGAGGGCCTCCATTTTCCACATCGGACTTCTCTCTCATCAGAACTCCACCCAGCAGACCAGCCTATCACAGTCCGGCTCATCGAAATCCACCCTGCTGCAGTCTTTTTAATCCGGCCCAGGTATGCTGATCCAGAGACAGACGTGGGGCAGAGCTGCTACTTGCTCTCCCTGTGCCCAGCCGCTCACAAGGAGCCCAGGAGAGATGGCGGGTTCTAGCCCTGGCCCGCCACACCAGCAGAGCCTTGCAACAAGCCAGACGACCCCCCACTCCATGAGGGCCTCCATTTTCCACATCCGGACTTCTCTCTCATCAGAACTCCACCCAGCAGACCAGCCTATCACAGTCCGGTTCATCATTAATTGATAGACTTAGAGATGACTGCAAGAGTATGGTACCTGCACGGCAGAGCCTGGCAAGCTACCCGTGTTGTATTTGATATGCCAAATACCAGTAACAATTATAGACCTCATTCTGGAATGGATTGTGGCTCTTTATGTTCCTGGAGCAAGCAGATGCCATTGGGCTCTACTAGCATGAGACAGGACATATGGAGATGTTACTGGGGCCCGCTCGAGCAAATCAATGAACAACGGGAAGACAGTGATACAGTGATACCAAAACCAAACTTAGACACCAATAGAGGACTCTCCTGCAACCTTTGAATGAAAATAAAGTAAAATCAGTAAACCAAAAGTTGAAGAGAGTAAATAAAGCCTTGGGAGTTTGGTCTCCTGGATTTAGCTGTTCCTGATGCTCACACGAGTGGGGGAACACAACTTTGGTTTGTCGTTAAGGTACATGAGTTATTGTTACTTGGAACTAAAAAATCTTGATGAGTCCAACTTTTTCTAAGAAGGATCAAAGAATGGTGCTTATGTTCACCCTCAGGGATGGACAGTCTCGAAGACTGATAGGGCAACAATTTCTTCTGATGTCTGAGCAAAGTGAGCAGAGTGTCCCCTCAGGAAAGGGCAGACCACACAGTTGGCAGTGCTCTAAACACAAAGCAAGACATTTAGCCTTGGTTTTGTTGCATGTTTGATGTCACTGTTGCATCATCATAACTGGAGGTGGTGGTGGGAGGGTGCATTTCCCCAGACCTGAGTCCTGGAGACGCTGTCAGCATCTCAGGAGCTGCTAGGGCACAGACTCAGATCCCAGGGAAGCTCATCTGCTTCCCCATAGACTCCACATCTATCACAGAAAACCTAGAATGTGCGTGGTTCTGTTCTAGTCCCAGCAGTAATTTCCTGGATACTTGGTCAGCCTGGGGATGAAGTAATAGGTAATTATGCAAAGAGAAGAAATAGAACAGCATTATTTTGTATTCCTGACATTTTTTCTTCAAAATTACTTTCAGGAATAACCCCAATACAAATTATATCACTGAGTTCCCAAACTTCTAACCTTGAAATCTGACAATTCTGCTTCTCTCCTGCAACCCCCTGCAGAGCTGCTGACTTGTGCTTACCCTTCTCAGGTCCTGTATGTAGGTCTCAGTGTGGCTGGGGGTGGGGGGTGGAAGGGAGAATTTATTACCATGATGCTTCAAAACTTTGTTCCTCAGTAAAAACCTGGGGAAAGCTGGAATTATGGACCTAAGAATGGAACTGGAAATCCAAGCACAAATCCTTTTTGCTGAAGTTCAAGTTTACAAATAATCACCAATGTGACAATGAAAATAGTCACATTAGCAAATGTCACCAAATTCTATTGTTTACAACTAAGGCTGAGAATGTGGTGGCAGTGGATGAGATAGAGACTTGGGGTAAGAGATTAGGTAGGAACAGAGAGGAGCACAATGGAGGGCCATGAACCAAGACGAGAAGCCATACACAGGGACCAGTGATTGCAAAGAGAAGTGTTCTTCTCCCAGCGTCTGTTTAGCAACCGATGTGACCTTGGTCCTGGAGGCTTGACTTTTCTCAGGCCTCTGGATGGTCATTTGTGACTTTCTTTCTTCTCAATGTGGAAATTTACTTCCAAACCTAACTGATCCACTCAATTCAAATTCCGCAGAAAGCTTTTGCTTTGGGAAATTCTAATGTAGCTCTTGAAGTTTTTCTTGACAAATCAAGAGTTTATGGGTTAGTGAGGTCTGATCAGTCCTTGCATAGTAGAAGGGCATGCCCATGATGATAAATAGTAATAGTGAGGAAAATGCAATCAAAGAGGAAGCATGCCAGACCAGAGTGATAGTACAGAGGTTCACGGCATTTGCCTTGCATGTGGCTAACCCTGATTTGCAATCCAGACCATATGGTTCCCGAACACGAAAGGATTGCCCCTTCCCCCCCATTCCACCCCTCACCCAGAAACACAGACGGAGTAGCCTTGGAGCACTGCAGGGTACGCCCACCCCCCCCCCCCCCCTCACCCCAGTTAAAAAGAGAAGTGTGTGCCTTTGAGGGAGTTCATTTGAGACCAGCCCTGGGTCAGGCCTTATAGGATTTGGGCAAGCGGAAGTGGGATCTCATTAGGCCTTGGCGGAACACTAGGCAGCCAGTTGCAAGGATCATGGGGGCTACTGTGCTGGGCATAGATCTTGGAGGCAAGGTTGAAGGGAGCTGGAGCAGGGAGTTCACAGTCATTGTCATCCAACTGCACAGGCAATCAGACAGCAGTAATGAAATACAGACTCAAGGAGGGTTTGCTGATGGGCTAGATGGTTTCAGGACTTGACTTTGAAAACCCAAAGTCAGGAACCACTCCAATGTTACTGATTTGAATTCCCTGGAATGGGAACCATATGGGCTGATCTGAGAACAGAGTTGGGGTGGGTTTTCTATATGTGGAGTTTGAGATGAGAATGGGTCACATAGATGGAGGGTTTGTAGGGGAATACAAGAATCTTGCTCTGCACAGTGCCTCTCCATACTGCCTGCTCCTTCTCCTCGGCAGCAAACTGTTACATCTTCAATATAGGCTTTTGTTGAGGTGTTTTCCCATATGACATATAGTCATATAGGAGAATCGGGTCTCCCAAAGAGGAATCGAAAGAGCTATGCTTGGAATATCATGCCTCACTCAAGTGAGAGAAGGAATCGGAGTTCCGACCTCTGTCACCATTCCAGAGTCAGGGACGCTGTCTCGTTTGCCAAGGCATCGAAAAATCAAATGGGCTGGACATGTAATGAGATTTGGAGACGACCACTGGACTAGAGCCATTACCAACTGGATCCCACGGGATGTCAAAAGATCACTTGGCCGCCCACCTACAAGATGGTCAGACTTCTTTGTCAAGACCCTGAATGAGCAGTTTGAGGCTCTTCGTATTCCTGAAGAAAAAAGATGCCTTTGGGCTACACTGGCACGTGATAGGGTCAAATGGAAAAATTACAGGCGCCGCTTGAGGAAATTGATGAACAATGGGATGTCTAGTGATCTAGTGATGACATATAGTCCACTCATTTAAGTTGTAGAGTAAATAGTTTTAAATATGCTCACAGTTTGTGCAATTATCATTATAATTAAATTCAAGAAGCTTTTTATTATCCTAAAGAGAAAGCCCATGCTTATTAGCAAAACTTTATAGTCCCTACTGTGGTACTTTAAGTATCAATTAATCCTATTTTTAAGTTGTCTGTAAGTTCCTCAACAATAAAGAACCTTAACTTATTTATTTTTCACATAATCAGTCTGGAAATTTAACTTAAAAATGTACTTATGGAAATTAGGAATGATTTAAAAACAATCATCAAAGGTTGTCTATCTTTAGAGGAAGAAACCCCTTTACATTCTGTGCCTTTGGTGAGTTTCTGGGTGTGTTTGTTCAGATCAGATTTGGAAACTGGTGAAGTGTGTGGAGATAAGTGATAGTTGCTTTTCAAACATTTTGATTAAAGTTCTCTAGTATCTGTCATAAGCAAAAGGAACAAAAGAGCCTTTGTAAACCTGCAGATCTCTCCAATGAAAGGAAGGCAATAATGAAAAATGTAGTATCAAAATTTAGACTGTGATTATCAATTGCACAAATCACATCTGTTTGCTAAAATTTATTCCAAGGAGCAAAACACAAGCCAGGAGATGTCAGAATGTCTCTATGGGGAAATAAAGCAGTTGATTAAATTTGTGGTTTTTCCTGTTGTATGTCTTGCATATGCACTGTCTCCCTTTAGACCAAGTGTTTATAGATGCAGAACAAACACTGTTGGAAATGGCGGGTAGCATGACAGAGATCTCTGACACCTTCATTTCACCGATTGAGAACTTGATGATGTTGTCCTACAACCTTCTAATAGGTCAGCAACAAGAATAACTCAAGGCAGGAAACAATTATGTATTAGGACAAGCCTAGAGGAGTTATTACTGAGTGGATATATAATTTGGTAAGGTAGACATGCTTTTTTGGACATTATTTTAAGACTAAGCAATATTTTTCCAAGTAGAGAATGTTCTGTTAGGGATGTACCTCTGAAGTTAGTGCATCTTGAGAATAACTGTCTACATTCATTCCCTCTGTTAGGAGCATAGAGACCTTCCTTTGAACAGAATCACTTGTTTTTCTTCCCTTTTCAACTGGACTGTCTGAATAGAATGATTGTATCTCTCATGAAATGCTTTATCTCAACTCAGGACCTTAGGAGAGATAAACAGAGTTCCCTACCTGCCAGAGTGCTCAGATGTCTTGAGAGTCAGTTCATGCTCATGAAGCTAACACATGGCTGGGTGATGGTAGACAGAGCACAGACATCAAGGGAGTTAAATAATTGCATGACACATCGAGGGGTGGTGCAACGGGGAAAATATAGTTGAGGAAGGGGAACAGGAAATATCAGAGAACCTGAAAGGCTTAATTTTCTGCTCATATGTGGCAATGAGAGAGGCCCTCTCTAAAATGTGACATTTTTATAGATGTAGAAAGAAGGTGGGCGTGGGGTGGGCATACAAATTTATGAACACCAGCCAAGTCTATGAGGCAGAATACAGCATGATGAATGGAAGGATAAGCTAGTGAGGCCCGGTGAAACAGAGGCAGAATCCTTGGCCTGAGACCCGCAAGGTGGGTGCGTCTCAAAAAGTTTAAAAATAAAGAAGGAAGGAAAGGAAGAAGGAAAAGAAAGAAGGAAGAAGGAAGGAAGAAGAAAGAAGGAAGGAAGGAAGGAAGGAAGAAGGAAGGAAGGAAGGAAGGAAGGAAGAAAGAAGGAAGGAAGGAAGGAAGGAAGGAAGGAAGGAAGGAAGGAAGGAAGGAAAGAAGGAAGGGAGAGACCACTGACTGAGTTAGGGAATATGGACAAAGCATCTCAGTGAGCTGTGTTGTGCTGGGCTCTGCAGGACATTACAAGGTGTGGACTGGGGCACTGGAAGAGAATTTGATGTGGCTTTTGAAAGAACCCACTCTGGCTACTTTATTGAGGCAAGATTATGGAAGTCTGGTTTTGGAAGCAGGGAATTGTGGAATCTGATGGCGGAAATCAGGAGAATCCTTCAGGAATCTAGTTCAATTATGGCAAATCCATCCTTCCAGTTAAGACATCTCAGAACATAAATTTCATAGTCTCCATTACAATATAGCTAGACTGCTTTTGATTTTACTTGTAAAAGTTCAAATTTGACTACTTATCACGTCTGCTGCTCCCAGTCCAAGGAAACCTATATTTGACCTTATAGTTATGTAGGGCTTCAGCTCTGTTTGGACACCTACTTTCTCAAACTTGGTATATACTGCAAAGATTGGAGAAGACCTAAAATTTCATATCTGGCTCATATTAAGACCTTGCTCAGGCTACAAGTGCATGCAGAAAGAAATGTTATAATCACCTAGGTGAGCACTGAAGCAGAACCCAACACCACAACCAATCCTCAGAGAATTGTTGTGACTATTTCTTTCTTCCTTCTTAAAGAAAACAATAATGCACATTTAATATTTTTTATCATATGAAAATTAGACAATGGTCAGACAATAAAAAGGAATATTTTATTCCTTATGGAATAATGTCATATTAAACTTTACTTACAGGATGTTAAATCCTTAGAACTAAGGTGTACCCCAGAAAAGAGGAATGGAAGCATCGACTGCTTTTCAGACTTGATAATTCAGACTCAACAATTACCGCTGCTAAAGGTGGTTTTGATATCAACACTAAATTGTAAACAAATCCATTTAGAACATAGTGAATTGATTTTATTTTTGGTATGCATCCATATCTTAGCATTTACTGGTCCTGAACAGAAAAGTGGAAAAAGCAATGCAGTTTGCCAGGGAATCAATCTGGCCAGTGCTGAGGCTCTGCCATGCTCATGAGTTCACTCCGGGTCCCTGCTGGGGATGCAGGCATAGACCATTTCATTATACTGGATCAGGCATTTGAGGAAATCTCATTAAACCACTAGCTGACCACTGAGCTAACAGAACTAAAATTTCAATGACCACATATGACAACAAATAGTCTTTTGAAAAGATTTTAGAAGATTTACAAAACAAACAATCACAACTCACCAAAACCAACCCGACAAACCCCGGGGATAGGGAGATTATGATTTCAGAGTTACCACATTAAATATTCAAAATGTCCAGTTTTCAACAAAAGATTACAACACATGCAGGGAAACAAGAAAGTATGACCTACTCACAGGAAAAAACAAATGAATGTTAATTGTCCCTGAGGAAGCCCAGATATTAGATTTGCTATTAAAAAAAAACTTTAAATAAGCTTTGTTAAATCAGCCCAAATGGCTAATGGAAACCATAAACAAAAGGCTAAAGAAGACCAGAAAAATAATGTTAAGACAAATAGAGAATATAAGAAAGGAACAGAAAATATAAATAAAACCAAACATAAGTTATGGAGCTGAAAAGCTGAAATGGATAATTTCACTAAAGGGGTCCAACAGGACATTTGAACAAGACTCAGAAAGAACCAACAGCCTTGAATATAGCTCAAATTTAATTATATAAGTACAAAAAAGAGAAAAAAAAAAAGTAAACAGATCTTAGAGCTCTGTGAGGGACCACAAAATACACAAACATATTCACAATAGGATTCCCAGAAGAGGAATGAAAACATATTTAAAGTAATGCTGCCCCCAACTTTTCTAATTAGATGAAAATAAATAAATCTATCCAGCCAAGAACCTCAATCAAACTCAATCGTTGAACCTAGGCAGGATTAATGAAAAGGTATTCACATGAGGTCCTATAAATAGACTTTCTAAATGTGAAAATGAAGACAAAATGATGAAAGCAGACGTGAAAATCAAATTAGTATGCTGATTTAATACAAAATATTCTTGGTAAGAGAAGCAGCCAACTTTTTACCAGGAAGGAGAGTGGCTAGAATGAAGTGTGGAAACATATTTAAAGCAAAGAGGGAAATAACTGAATGACTATAGATCTGGCAAACTCTTCTTGAGGAAGGGGAGGAACAGGAAAGACTGTCCCAGATAAAGAAGCCAATGAAGTCCGTTGCAAGTAGGTGTGATCTGCAGAAAATGATAAAAAAGATTCCTGAAGACAGAAATTAGTAACGCCAGACAGTAACTCCAAAGTCATATGAAGAAATACAGGATCGTCGCAAAGATAACTCCAGAGGTAAATATGAAAGGTGATGGTAGAAGAGAACATAAAAGCTATTGTATTTCTAATTCACAAAGTTGCTCTTTCTTTTTTAACTATATCATTTAAAATTAAAATGTGTAACACACCCATTATTTATGTTCATGGATGCAGTTTATGAAGGTGTGATTTGTGATAGTAGGAGCACGAAGAGCTGGGTGGGATAGTATTTTCAGAGTTTCTGCATAGCTGTAAAAGCTTCATTGTTATTAAGGTGTAATACTGTAATTAGTATTACAATATTCAGATTATAACGTTGGAAGTAACTAAGAGAAGATTCAGAACTTAAACCTATGCTAAGTTCCTCCCCACAAGGAGAGTTCTTTTTCTTGTCTCTTCTGTTTTTCAATAAACTTTTCTACTTTCCAAAAAAAAAAAAAGAGATTCAGTTAAGACAGTAAACCAAAAATTATGCAGAAAAGTAAATGAGAATGCAATCAAAGTAGTGTACTAGAAAAAGGTAATAGAATATGTGGGAACAAGTAAGATGCAAAACATGAATTATAAATAATAGAAAGGCAGAATAAAGACCTTACTGAATAATAACTACTTTACATATAAAGTGTCAATTAAAACACAGCATGTTTAACAACAACAACAACAGTAATAATAGTAGCCATACTTTATAGGATATAAAGTATTCACTTTGGGTAAAAAGAGACACAAAAATACTGAAAATAAAAGATTATTAAAATAGTCCATTAAAATATGAAATAAAAGGTAAATTAAAGGAAAGAGAGTTTAGAAAATGTCATATCTTGTCAAGAGAAAATGTCAGGAGTGATGGAGACATGGCACAGATTCTTTCCTGGAAACTCCTAAAGGAATTAATCATGTTGACATACCTTGACTTTAGTTCCTAAAGTCATATTTTCATTTATTACCCTCCAGTGCCATGGAAATTATATCTGTGATAATTTGTTATACTAGTAATAGTGACTTCACAAAAATCAAGGAATTTTATTTATTTATTGCACTAGTCTTCTATTGCAATAGTCTTCAAAAATATTTGTTGACAATTATACATCTACACAATGTAATACTATGCAGCCATTAGAAAAAATGAAGTCATGACATTTGATTTTGCATGGATGGATAAGGGAGTGCATCATGCTGAGTGAAATGAGTTGAATATAAAAATACATAGTATATCATTTGTGGGATATAAAAAAGTATGGGATATAAAAACATAGCGTGAGAATAATACCCAAAGAAATAGAAACGAGGGTCAGGAGGACAGGTCCATAGTTGAAAGCTTGACACTAGAGGGCAGGAAACTAGTTAGGACAGAGAAGGGATCACTATGACAATGATGGTTGGAAAATTCTGGACAAGAACTGGGTGCTGAAATCATGAGAACCTTTTAGTTAAAAACCTTTATGCAAACCTTTTAGTACAAATCTGTATTGTGAAACCATAATACCCAAAAGGAAAAAGTGGGGGGAAAGAGAGAGAGAAGAGAAGAAAAGTGTCTGTCACAGAGTCAGGATTGGCATGAGGGTGGGGGGGTGGGACACAGAGGTAAAAGGGAACCGTGGTGGTGGGAAAATGTACAGTGGTGAAGGAATGGGTGTTGGAATATTGTGACTGAAACTCAATCATCGAGCAATTTTGTAACTATGGGTCACATGGTGATTCAATTAAAAAGTAACTAATCTTGTTGAGTGAAATGAATGAATTTAGATTTTTGGTGCAGTTTTTGACCAGTTAGTTAAATGTTTTAAGCACCGACTGCTGTTGTCTCTGTATTACTTTTGGTTGATTGAGAAGCATAACACTAGTCAAGAAGTGTGAAGGTTGGTGTGGACTCGAAGGGGAAAACAATGCTGTGATAATCTCCCCAGCACAGTGGACCATGTACTGGTCTATGAACTTGGACATTAATATAACGCATTGAAATGGTTAGCATTATTGTATATTTGTCTCCATTTAGTACCCATGGAGTTGGAAGAATCAATCATTTAACCAGACGTTGGAGTTTACTAGGGAAATATGGCAGTCAAACTTAGCTGACTTGTGGTGTTTTTCAGAAGCAGAAGACACAGGAAGGAGGAATGAAAGAGAAATTGACAGGTCTATACCCTTCAGTGATTAGGACCAGGACCCTGGACTCTGTTGCAAAGTGCAGTTGTCTTTGACTTCTTTCTCTGTAGTGTTCGCCTTTGGGGAAGGACTAGGGTATTTGGAAATATTTCCTCAGAATTCAAATCAGCAGAAAATAGGTAGTTTATACGTATGTATGAGGTTTCAACATAAATTCCAAGTAACTTTTTTATTCCTGGGTTGATTGTAGCACGGAGTCTCTTTTTTTTATGCCTAGGATCTGCGATTATTTTGGGGCTGGGAGGAAATGCTGGGATTTCATGGTTAAAGATGTAAGGTAAGATTTCTTAATGTTGTAGCTGGGA
Organism: Cryptotis parvus; assembly: GCA_021461705.1. Lineage (NCBI taxonomy): Eukaryota > Metazoa > Chordata > Mammalia > Eulipotyphla > Soricidae > Cryptotis > Cryptotis parvus. Next base: position 24,481 of record JAJIBD010035714.1, read on the forward strand.
ACTGAATGAACCTATGTCTGCTATTACAAAATGAAGTTACCTTGGGACTGGAGCGATAGCACAGTGGGTAGAGCATTTACCTGGCACGCCAGCCAACACAGGTTTGATCCCCAGTATCCCATATGGTCCCCTGAGTACCGCCAGGAGTAATTCCTGAGTGCAGAGCCAGGGAGTAATTCCTGAGTTCAGAGCCTTGAACATTTCCAGGTGTGACCCAAAAAAGCAGAAAACAAACAAACAAACAAACAAACAAAGACAAAATGAATTTACTTGTTTGTTTAGATGATCTCTTAATTCAAACTCAGAATGTCCAACAATACCAAAGGCAAATTAGTTTCTGCCCCAGGAGTTACACATAGTTGCACACACACACACATATATGAGTGTGTATGTATATACATACATACATACACACATATATATTATACATAATATATATATATATATAGAAATATATATATATATATATATATATTTCTTTTCAAGAGAACGGGAATGAAGAACCAATTGCAAGTGAATCTATTTCTCTGGCCGTTGGCACAGGAGTGAGTGTAAGACAGTTGACCAGAATAAGACTTTATTCTCATCAAGCCCAAGCAAATATCTGTTTTCATTTCTAGATGTCTTAGAATTCACTGAGAGAGACATAGGGACAGCTCTCTCTGCCATTGTGTTTTAGCAGAAATATCCAAAGGCCCCATCTCAACCTCATGCCTTTATATGGACAGAATGTTTGTGTCCCATTCACCCAAAGCCCTATGCCCAGTACAGTGCAACCAGGAGATGGGAATTCTGAAGGGGTCTTAGGATTAGAGAAAGCAATGAGACTCTCTCTCTCCTCCCCTTCCTCTTCTAGATATGATTATAGAAAGGGTCTCCAGAAACTGAGTCAGCTGTTGGTCATTGACTTCTGCCTTCAAGAAGTGTGAGAGCAAAATGTAAGAGTGTTCTTTAAGCCCCAGGCGTGTAGGTTTGTTATAGTAGTTGGGTGATAGATGCCACCTTTTTAGTCCCTGAGCCAGGGAGATTGGCACCCACAGCCTTCAGGGCCAGAGACATCTAGACTCAGCTCACTTCACTGCCTTGTGCTGAGACCCCGCATGTCAGAAACTGCCCCGTGACACCCCACCTCCTCATGCCATGTCCTCTTGTCTCTGGAGTGCTTTCCACTAGGAGTCCAGGTGCAGCCCAGAGGTGACCATGGGTCCTTGCCATGGCAGAGCCTCAGCATCCCACATGTCACCCTCTCTCATTCCTTGGTTTACCTGTGACCTTTTGTATCAAATCCTATTTGTCTGTGTAATGTGCTTAACTATGTCCCTTCAAAACTTTTGTGATGTCACTTAACTTTAGAAACTCATGGCATAACTCATGGTTATTTTGGAAACAGTCTCTAGAGGGATAATTAAGTTAGATGAAGTCACAAGGGTGGGCTTAAAGCGGTATGCATGGTGCCCTCACAGTAAAAGGAGATCAGGACTCAGAGAGCATGGAGGGACCATATGTTCATCTGCAGCTATGGACAGAGCCTCTGAAGGATCCAGCTTTGCCACACGGTGTGTCTCAGGACTATGGGAGTTTGTGTTCAGGCTCCAATTTAAGATATTTGTTCTGGAAACCCCAGAAGACCAAGGCAGGTTGTCATCAATCAGCAGTACTGCCATTCTTTTTGAGAAGGCCTTTGCCTAAGTTTTTTTGAGGGCTAACTCATGTCCTTTGCAACTATTTTGTTCTGGTTTGAAAGGATGCTCTTCACTCTTAGGCTAGGTTGGTTTCTCCGAGCCCGTGGTTCTGTGGCCACCTGACTCCTGGAGTGCTTGTTCCAGCCCTGAATTGCACAATTTTCAGAATCTGCATTTCTTGATTCACGGACTCTAAATTTGGTGTCGATTTTGTGTCTGGGCTACAGGACACTCAGCATACCTGGACAGACTGAAGAAGTAAATGCACTGCAAGGGTCAAGCAGGCAGATAGGAATGAATAAATATTACGGATGCAATATTCTGTGTTAGTAGCTGCAGCCAAGGTTTTTGATTGAAATGGACTAGCAAGTCTTGATGGTGAAATTCATCTTGCACCCCTGATGATCACTGTGACTTTAGTCAAAGAGAAACTGATCGACCTTTTAGTGAAGATTTATTTGAACAGAGACAAAGAGACATATTTTTTATATTGGTCCTTTTCAGGAAGCAGAATAACACAAACCATCTTTGTCTCTTGAAAGTTTCTTTCCCCCAAAGATTTCATGGAATTGTTTGTGTGTGCTTGTGTGTGTGTGTGTGTTTTGTGTGTTGTGTGCACAGCATGTAGTGTGTTTTTTTACCAAGGGGGGACAGCTTTCTCCTTGTCATAAAAATGAAATTTAGGGTGGAGATGAATGCTCTGAGATTGTGTTTCGTGTTAATATTAATAAGGCCAAACCAGATTACAAAACCTCAGAGAGACAGATGTGAAAGGAGGTCTGTGAAGTTGTGTTTGAAGTCCTGCTTCGGTGGCATCAGTGCCGCAGAGTCTGGACTGCTGCCTGGCCAACTGCCCGCCCCTCTGGCCTGGGAGGAGCTCCCTTTGCGTGCCAGGTTTGGCTGGCTTGAGCCCCATAAACTCCCAGTCTCACAATGCTGTAAAACCATTCAGCTATTAAGTCTAGGCTCCACTTGGAATCTGTATATAGAAGGAATTTGGAAGAATAAAATTTTATAAAACCATGTTTATTTATCTTTATTCTACTCTTGTTATTTTTTATTCTTGGAATCTCTGTGGAGCCTTTTACGAGTAATTGCTTGTGGGCTTATTTCCTGTCCTCATGTCTCGACATTTACTCTCTGTTTCTCAGGATACTGATATGGGGTGGAACAGAGTCTTGGGCACACCCTTTCCCCAGTCTGCTCAAGCTATGTTTGGCATCAGGGAAGAAGCTCGCCGCATCCAGACATCAGGTTACAGAGACCAGATGGGTTTTCTAGAGCATCTTTATGCAACTTTGCTCCATCTCTACCGCACTAAGTTTTTCTCAGGGCTGCAAGTCTCGATGCCAGGAAGGATTATTAGTGTTACTGATGCTAACATTATTATCTTAATAACTGATCTCACTAGTCACTAATCTGGAATCAGTGGGGGGTTGACAGGAGTGAAAGCTAACAGGGCTCAAGAACAAAGAGCTTTCAAATCATAACATAGCTGTCCCCTCAGGCACCAAATTGAGATACTCCCCACAGTCTCCCTAGACCCTGGAAACTTAAAGTTAAAAAAAAAAGCCCACGGCACAGTGCCAGGCCAGGAATCTGCTCATGCTTTTATATTATGGTCTGGGGTCCCTGTGGCAGCACCCCCCCACTTTGGCTTGGAGGAATAAACATGCTTCCCTTAGTACCCTGTCCCTTGTCATGTGAGTCTTCTTTTGCTGTTCGCTCAACAGTCTTGGGGATATTCTCTGCAGACAAAATGACTGTAGGGAGGAAGAACAGCCTCGGGTCACACTCCCTCTAATTGTCACAGAGGCCTGATGCAGGATCCACTGAACTCACTTGGATATTAGGATGTGCTGTTTGAATCAAAACCAGAGGCCAGGAAAGTTCTTGCACAGCTGAGAAATCTGGAAGCTTCTCAGTCCCTCTTGGGGCCTTGGTCTCTCCATTTGCAGGCCCCTGTGCTTTGCACTCATTCCTGTATGACTGCCCCATTTGTTGCCTGAGCCATCAGCCAAATAGCCAAGAGATGCACCCTCATCTCCTGGCCCAAAGGCCTCTTTCTGCATAGTGGAAGGGATTGCAATAGGTTGATTGCAGACTAGGTCTTTCTTTTCCTGATAATATTCAGAGTAACGACTAATCACAGAAACTGCTATTTTCAAAACTAATTTCCAACTTTCCTCAAAACAGGAATGCCTGAATCATATCAACATTTTTTTTTTTGGTTTGTTTTCTGGAACTGCTCTTGGCCAAATGTTCTCAAGATGTAGAATTTTATTTTCCTAGAAATGAATTTGTTGGTCAAACGATTGGCAAAGACAGAACTATTTTGTGTTGTTAAAAGTTTTACTTTCTACTGTCACTGTCTGTCTTCCCGTTCATTATCGATTTGCTTGAGTGGGCACCAGTAACATCTCCATATGTCCTGTCTCATGCAAGTAGAGCCCAAGGGCACCTGCTTGGTGCAGGAACATAAAGAGCCTCAAACCATTCCATCAGGTCATGGGAATTAGGTCTATAACTGTTACTGGTATTAGGCACTAACAAATACAACACGGGTAGCTTGCCAGGCTCTACCGTGCGGGTAGCATATTCTTTGTAGTCATCTGTGAATCCAGAATTTATTGATGAACTGCAAGGCCAAAATCGGCGCGCGAGGTGGGCTGTTATAGGCTGGTCTGCTGGGTGGAGTTCTGACGAAGGGAAGTCCGGATGTGGAAAATGGAGGCCCTCATGGAGTGGGGTCGTCTGGCTTGTTTCAAGGCTCTGCTGGGGTGGCGGGCCTACACAGCTTCTGTGGCCAGTGCCTCCAGCTGGTTGGGCTCTGCTGACTCTTGTATCACTTGTTTCCTGCATTTATAGATCTCACGGAATTTTCCCTCAGGGGAAAATCAGGCAGACTCCTCCCCTTACTTACTTTCTACTATGAGTAAATTAATCCTTGGTGATCCTATTTTAAAATCATGCTGGGGAGAGATAGATACTTCAGGGTGAAGGCTGCGTACCTTGCAGGCACTCACCGCAGTTCAACCCCTCTACCATGTGGTCCCCAGAGCATCTCAGGGTAATGCCCAGTGTGGCCCTGGATGTCTGTGACTAGAATTGTAGGGCTCGGGCAGCACTTCATTCTTGGGTCTAGCATTGGATTATCTGAAGACTTCCTGGCAGAAACCTTGCAGCCCAGAAAGGAAGGGCATAATATGCGCTAAAAATCTATCATTTGTTCTAGATTATTATGGTAGCACCAAAGTTCATGATTTAACTAACCGCAAGAGGCAAGGAATTGTAGGTATTTCTGACATGTCTTTATTTCAACCGCTTTTGTGTGTTTGGGTTGGACTGATATATAGAGGAGTGAATATAGTCACACAGGGCCAGGAGATCTACTCTGCACCCCACCTCCTGCCCTTGTGCATGAGCGTGTGTGGTTGTATAGCAGGAGTTACATAAACTTGCGGAATTATGCCTGCTTGGAGGTCAGGCGTAATCAGGAGCTGGACCCAAAAGTGAGTAGCATAATCCTGAACATATGCCCCCAACACAAACTGCCACCTTATGGCATTTGCCTCATTCTACAGGCATTCCACTTACTTCTACCCTGCTCCCCCCACCCGTGTCTCCTGTGATCTTCCTTTGGCTAGCAGGATAGAACACTGCACACAGTGTTCCAGGCAGCACCAAGCAACAGACACTAGACAGCATGCAATGAGGAGGCCAAATCAGGCTGGGTGGGACATTTCTGGTGGAGTCCCAATGGTGACAAATACCCAGTGGGCTGGACATTCCTGGTCAGGCCCCTATGGTAGTAATCATGCAGTCATCTGCTCAGTTTCAGCTTCCTCACCCATCAGAGCTTGGGATACATTTTTGGGGGCATCAGCAATGTACACACACAGTTTGTCCTCACCAAGCACACACCCTGTGTTGGAGGCAGTGAGCAAACCTCAGGCCACCCTGCTCTGCTTCAGTCTCCCATAGCTGGAAGAGCTCCTCATGTATTAGCCCTAAAGTCATGTGGGTTGCATGGAAGCCACAAGGTGTGTGGACAGACATTGTTGGTTTTCCATCTGTGTATAAATGGCAGTTTCCTATATGGTGGAAATGGCTAGGGCACAAACTAACCAGGGCATCCAGTTCACTCAGTGTTGGCTCTTCTATGCTTCCCAACTCTGGGGAAGCTGTTCCAGTGTGACAGGATGTGGGAAAGGAGATAGGGCCACACCTGCTCCATTTTAGGGGCTGTAGAGTCACTACACTGATAGTTTCCATATACCCACAGGCTGCCCCAAGACACTGGCGACTGGGCATCCCTTATACTGCTGACATCCAACCCATACTCCCATATTAATGTGCCCTTGCCCAGCGCTCCTTCTGCCACTCTACAGTTTCTGTTCCATCTTCTCCTGCCATTGCAATGCAGGGTTTGTTTTAGTTCTACTCCCTCAGCTGCCAGTCACCCAAGCTATTCCCATTGGCATAATCAAACCATGGGTGTGGGTGATTCACTTTGCTTCCACATGGGGGCAAAAATTCAGGCTCTGGGATCATTCCATTATGGTGCTCACATGTTTGCACCAACTCTTGTTCCCCCAAGTAACATCTCAAAAGGCGCTAGGGGTGCTCTGGAATGGACACTTGGGCTACCCCTTAGTGTGGTTCAGATAGTCATGTGGTGCTAGGGACCTCGTTTGGGGCTTCCACACACAAGCATGTACACAAACCCTTTGAGCTACCTCCTTGGTCTTATCTTTGCTTTTTCACTTTGAGCCTATATTTTTCTTTAGAGCTAAGAGGAATTTCCATAGACAAAAATGTAGGATTTAATATATGCAACCACTCAGCAAATTATATTAGATAAAATCAGAATATTGGCATTAGGGTAATTATTGAAATACAAATATTGATTGCCATTGTATGATATTTTTGGAGTCCTTTGTGTGCTTTGTTATCTGTCTTTGTCCTGTTTTTCTTGCAATATTTTCTTTCACATTTTGAAATCTTTTTGTTATGCTTGAATTCCCTTTCCAACTTTTCTTCTATAGACTTTTTACATAGTGTATAGGACTAAACTTTTAAATACTCGTGCATATTGATCTTGGAACTCACTCTTAAGGCCCACATTTTTATTCCTTTCTTCCATGTACATTTTTAGCGTTCTGCTGATTCCGGTGGAATCTTTTTTTCCTTTTCAGTTTATAAAAGTCCCATTAAAATCTCATACAATACTGGAATATATTCATTGAATTTTGTTTTCCTGGTAGCTTTTGATCTCTCTTTAAATCTTTTAGGACATATTATGCCATTCCTTTCTGGGCTGCAAGGTTTCTTCCAAGAAGTCTTCGGATAATTCATAAGAGTTCACTTATTCATGATTTCTTTTCCTCTCTATCTCTTTATATATATTTTTAAAAAAGCTCTTTATTTTTATCCCTACTTTTACTGTTGCGCTATGTCTTAGCGTTGTCTGTTTCAGTTTTGCTTGTTTGAAACATTTTTAACCGCTTGAATCTGTATGTCCATTTTCTTTCTCGGGTTAGGGAAATTCACAGGTTTTTGTTTATTCAAGTAATATCCCTACCCCTTACTCTTTCTCTCTTCTTCTGGAACCCCTGTGATGGAAATATGGTTCCTTTATTTGAGCTCATCAAGGAATATGGCTGTTGTACTATTTTTGCTTTCTTAATTTTAATTTTTCTTTCTTCTGTTTTCTTTGGTTGTTTTCTATGACTTTGTGTTCTAGCTTGTTGATTTTACCATGTCTACTTGTATTGCTTCTTCTTGTTTATTGTTAACCCCCCTATACTGTTGTGTTTTTTTAGTTCTGCAATTGTTTTCTTTGTCTATTATTTCTACTTAAAAATTTTATTATGTTATCTTTATACTTGTACTTCACTTTTAATTGTGCTTCAAATAAATTAGCTGGTGCTATTTCATTTTAAGGGTTCTCCTGGGGGGTTTTGTTTTGTCTATTATCTGTGGTATAGTTGTCTTGTTTTAAATTATATTGTAATTTCTATGGTTTGAGCTAAGTAGTTTCCTTAACTTGTTGCATTGGCTTTATGTTAAGATTACAGATTGGGAGACGTTATTCTAGTTTGCTTGCTCACGATCCCCACGTGTCTGTTGCTTTATAACCCGTCACCTCTGCATCTGTTTGGCTGGTTGGAATCCTCTTGCTGGCAGAGAGTAGAAGACTGAGGATGGGAATTGAAGAGGTTATTGCTGGAAAGTACCAAGAATTCAATCCTCCCTAGAGGCTGTTGTTTTTCCTAGCCTGCACGGGAGATCTGCAGCTACGCCTCTCTGTGGCTGCCAGCACCACTCTCAGGGCTTCCTCTGAAGCTCCAGGCAAACCACACCCTCAGCAGTGCCCAAGTTCCCATCTGTAGGTTCCCAGGGGTAGAGAGGCAGGAACGGAAATTTGAAAGTTGTGGGTTTCCTCTGCAGTCACTCACTGCGCCTCAGGCAGATGAGGGACGGGGTGATTCTCAAGGCCTGCGGTTGTTCAGGGTCAGCTCCTGATGCCTCCTTTGCACAGCATACAGTTCCCAGATGCTGTGGATCTGCAAAGGTGTGAAGGTGAATAGGGTGCTTTGACCTGAGTTTCTTTTAATTTAATTTTATTATATCACTGTGAGACTCACAGACATGGGGCAGAGCTGCTACTGGCTCTCCTTGTGCCCAGCCGCTCGTGAGGCACCCGGGAGGGATGGCGGGTTCTAGCCCTGGCCGCCACCCCAGCAGAGCCTTGCAACAAGCCAGGCGACCCCTCTCACTCCACGTGAGGGCCTCCATTTTCCACATCGGGACTTCCCCCTCGTCAGAACTCCACCTAGCAGACCAGCCTATCAGAGCCCGGCTCGCGCCTGGTTCATCAATAAATGCTGGATTTTGAGATGACTACAAGAGTATGCTACCCATACGGCAGAGCCTGGCAAGCTACCCGTGTTTATTTGATATGCCAAATACCAGTAACAATTATAGACCTCATTCCCATGACCTGATGGAATGGTTTGAGGCTCTTTATGTTCCTGGAGCAAGCAGGTGCCCTTAGGCTCTACTAGCATGAGACAGGACATATGGAGATGTTACTGGTGCCCGCTCGAGTAAATTGATGATGAACCGGAAGACAGTGATACAGTGATCACTGTGAGATATATAATTACAAAGATGTTCATGATTGGGTTTCAGTCATGCAGTGTTCCAGTACTCATTCCTCCACCAGTGCATATTTCCCACCACCAATGTCCCCCATATTTCTTCTTCCTCCCCAGTCTGCCTCTATGGCAGGCTCTTTTCCTCTTCTTTTCTGTCTCTGTATTCGTCTCAGTCTCTTTCTCTGTCTTTGTCTCTGTCTCTGTCTCTGCTCTCTATCTCTATCTCTCTTTCCCTTCTCTTACATTGCGGATTGCCATACACACATTTAGGGGTTATTATGTATCTACCTTTCCCTACATTCAATGCTAAGTTCTAATCTGGCGTTACCATTTTTAACAGTTAGTAGAACACTGGTATATATTTATATCCCATAAATTAATGCAGTAGTTCTTTTCCTTCTGATGATTCACTAAGCATGATAATCTCCATGTCCGTCCATTTGTAGGCAACTTTCATGACTTCATTTTTCCGACAACTGTATAGTATTTCATTGTGTAGAAGTGCTATAGTTTCTTGAGCCAGTCTTCTATTCTTGGGCACTCAGGTTGTTTCCAGATTCTGGCTATTGTGACTAGTGCTGATGAATATAGGAGTGCAGATGGTGGTCCTGCTGTATTTTTTGGGTCTCCAGGGTATAGTCCCAAGAGTAGTATTGATGGCTCAAAAAGGGAGCTCAATATCAAGCTTTTTGGAGGAATATTCAAATTGTTTTCCAAAAGGGTTGGACCAGTCAGCAACAGTGAATGAGAGTCTCTTTGTCTCTACATCCAAAGCCAGCACTGACTGTTCCTTCTCTTTAGGATGTGTGCCAGTCTCTGTCATGTGAGATGATATGTCATTGCTGTTTTGATTTGCTGTTGATTAATCCTGATGATTAATGATGAAGAGCACTTTTATATGCCTTTTGGTCATTCAAATTTCTTTGAGGAAGTTTCTGTTTATTTCTTCTCCCCGTTTCTTAATGGGGTTGAATTTTTTCTTGTAAAGTTCTACAAGTGTCTTGTATATCTTTGAATATTAATCCCTTATCAGATAGGTATTGGGTAAATATTCTTTCCCATTCTGTGGACTGTCTTTGTAGCTTGGTCACCATTTCTTTTGAGATGCAGAAGTTTTTCAGTTTCATATAATCACATTTGTTTATCTTTGCTTCCATTTGCAATCTCGGTGTTTCGTCTTTGAAGTTGCCTTTAGCTTCAGTGTTGTAGAGGTTTTGCCTATGTTGTTTCGATGTACCTTATGGATTCATGTCTGATGTTGAGATCTTTAATCCATTTAAAATATTTTATTATACTTTAATCCATTTTGACCTGACTTTTGTGCACTGCATTAGAAGGAGTAGACCAGTAGTTCCTTCCAGGGAAATTCCCAGGGATAGAGGATCCCTGGGGTACAAGCTCCTGCTGCCACTTCCTGGGTGCTCTAACTCTGCTGAGAGGCAACTGGAACAGTTCATGAATGTGATTACAGTGATCATCCCATGCCCACCAGTTTTAGAGAGGACTTCTGTTGTGAGGGGTTTCACAGTGCTAGCTACTCCAGTTTCTAGAAGGTTCCATTGATCAAACCTTCCCCAGTGACTCAAATTCCAGTTGTCTGTGCCTGAACCAAGTTTTGAAGTCATCAGTTGCTACCTTGGACCAGAACTATGCTGGCAGTTTAAGGGATCTCTGACGTCCCTAAGTCCCCTAAGTCCCCGATAGCTGGGGTGTAGGTTGCTTCTGCTTCCACCCAGTGTCTGCTTCCAGCAGTATCTGCCTTGTTAGTATCTTTGTGTGTTCCATTATCCTACAGTACCTGGAAGACCTCCCTGCCTATCTCACTAATGTAGTGCTCATGTACCTGAATCCTTAGGATAGGCTTTCAAGCATCCCAAAATTCTCTGTGTCCCAACCATCACAACTGTCCCATCCTTCCTTGGGTTGTGATGTCCAGATAATTCTTTTTCTTCCAATTTGATTTTTTAAAAATATTTTATTATACTACCGTTAGATATACAATTCCAAGATGTTCATGTTTTGAGTTTGGTTCTACAGTGTTCCAACACCCATCCCTCCACCCGTGCCAATTTCCTATCACCAATGCCCCCACTTCCCTCCCCCTTCCCCAGCCTGCCTCCATGGCAGGTTCGTTATCTCCTTTCTCTCTTTCTCTCTTTCCTTTCTCTCTCTCTCTTCTCCTCACTTCCGTTTCTTACACATTGTGGATTGTAATATATTCTAGAACATGATTGGTTCCATTAGTTTGATTACTGTGCAGCTGCAGAGGCCATGTGACTCAGGGAGAGCCAGATGGTTGCTTACCGAGTCCACCCCCACCCCTACCCCTACCCACCTACCCCCCTACCCCCGCCTCCTGTGTGACTGAGTCTCTGCATGATGGTCAATGAAGCTCTGAGGCAGTTCGTGGAGTGGGCCACCAGGCCCTCTGGTACAGGTTAGGAGAGAAATGGGGACCCTAGCTCCATTTCCACAAATGCCTGGTGACTTCCTCCTCCGAGCCACCTACCTGATGCTCAGATAATTTTAATGTGATTTTTTTTACAATTTGATTTCCCTTTTATGCTGCTTTCTGTATTTTTGTTTGTTTGTGATCCTCTACTGTCTTGCCTTTTCCAGAGATGTTTCAACCTTTTAAATATCTATCTATCTATCTATCTATCTATCTATCTATCTATCTATCTATCTATCTATCTATCTATCTATCTATCTATCTATCTATCTATCTATCTATCTATCTATCTATCTATCTATCTATCTATCTATCTAACTATCTATCTATCTATCTATCTATCTATCTATCTATCTATCTATCTATCTATCATCCATCATCCCCATCCATCTATATCCATATATCTATCCACCATCTCTATCTATCTATCTATCTATCTATCTATCTATCTATCTATCTATCATCCATCCATCTATCTATCTATCTATCTATCTATCTATCTATCTATCTATCTATCTATCTATCTATCTATCTATCTATCTATCTATCTATCTATCTTCCCCCCCCCCCCCCCCCCCCCCCCCCCCCCCCCCCCCCCCCCCCCCCCCCCCCCGTCATCTATCATCTATCATCTTTCTATTTATATCTCTAGGGTTGGGGTTGTGGGTTATTGTGAGAAAGAGCTAAGTCTAGAGTACTATTCTACCAAACCTTATATGGCAGAACGAGCTTAGCTTTCCTGAGAAAATAAAGATAAACATCTTTCTATGTATGCTTGTAAGTAGTTTGTCAGATGTTTTGAAACTTGTTTCCAGGAAAATTCCTTTTTATTTTATTCTTTTTCTCCCACTTAGTTTTGGGGCCAGACCTAATGGTGCTCAGGGTTTACTCCTGGCTCTGGGCTCAGAGATTACTCCTGGTGGGCTCTAGGGTTCCACTTACAGGGTTGAACCAAAGCGAGCTATGCAGGGGCAGGCCTGCTGAATGCCAGGACAAAAACTCAGCCCAGCAAAATCCTTTTCATTTTTTGTGTGTATGTATGTATGTGTGTTCCCAGAAATATCACTAAAGCTGACTGATTTTGCCTTCCCTGAGTGATGCAGACACTGAGCTTGTTTCTTTTCTGTAAGTGTTCCTTGAGTTCATTCCCACATTGGATTGAGCCCTGCACATACAGGCAGAGCAGGAAGGTTTGGAAAAACTGTAGAGACTCATGTGCATGCCAATGGTTCTGGAAGATATTTCTGTGTTTTCAAAGTTAGGGCGAGTCCACAAGGTGCATTCTGACATCAGTGCAGATTTCAGGGTTTCCAAGATGCTTCCAGCCTCAATGGTTTTCTAAAAGGCCCACAGAAAACTGCAATTCTCATAAGGAGTGTTTGTTACAGTGAAGACACTTAAAATCAGCCAAATAAAGCAACATAGAGTGCAGAAAGCTTCCAGCATTTTTACTGGTGGAGTAGTTAGCATGCTAACTCTCTGTGGTAGTACAAAGTGATAGTACTGTTCCTGCAGAGGAGCAGACAAGGAAGCTCACCAGATCCTTTTATACAGACCGGACTGATTCCTGTGAGCTTCACAGATAAGAGTAGGTATAGAGAGCCCATAAGCCCCATCATAAGCCATATTTTAAAATTGCATAGCAGCAAACACCCCAGGATATAGGTGAGCCTCCTGGTGAAGCTCATTGAGATTTTTGTTTGTTTTGTTTTGTTATTGGTCTATCTCAGTGATTTTCAGGGCTCTTCCTGGCTTTGTGCTTGCGATCAAATGTGATTCCAGGGATTTAAATCAGTGTCAGCTGCGTGCAAGGCAAGTGCTTTAACCCCCTCCCCTGCTATTTCCAGTCCCACTCTGAGTTTCATTAAGATCAGATGAAGGGTGTGAGACAGTTGGGGGATGGCAATGAAGAACTTTCAGCTATTCCTTTAGGGCACAGCTCACTTAGGAGCAGATGTTAGAGCATTGGCACCCTGCATGAGAGCTGGAACTTACATTAAAACACCTCTAAACATGAACAACGTTGCTAATTGTATATCTCACTGTGGTATAAAAATATTTAATAAAAATTAAATAAAAAAAAACCCTGCTGGATATACCTCCAAGGGCCTCATCCTGCATTTGATTTTAATCAGTGTCGTTTAACTATCATCAACCAAAGTGAATACAATGGCTATCAGTGACTTTGTGTCTAGTGGAATTATCCAAATGAAGTGGTCTTGCTCCCTCCCCCGCAGTTGTGACTGTTATCAGGAAAGAGGGCATGCTTAAGAAGTACTCTCTGAACGTTGTACTTATGAAAACAAAAGCTGGAGTCAGGCCATGATTCAGAGAAATAAGTGATTGGAGAAGAATAAAGCGAGGGATTTCTGGAAGGCTGCAGTGCACAGAGTATGGAAATACAGATGTGCTGCAACCAGTTATGGGCAGCGAGAATTGATCAATGGAGTTTGGAAGCGTTAACTCAATTCTCAAGCAGGTGCTCCAGTGAGGGAAGCAAAGGTCTGAGTAGGTGCAGCACACTCAGGGTCAGGTGGAGAGATGGAGGACATTAAAGTGTCTTAAATATCAGTTTAGAAGAGTTTGAAGAGCTAGAGGAATCAGATGATGGAAACTTGGATTGCTTGAGGTTAGATTTCCCCTGACCTGATGCCGGTGATGTCCCAAGACTATGCACACATGAATGTGAATGATGGTTGGATGTGCAGAGATACTTTTCTGTGGCGCTTTAGTGTAGCAATCCACTACTTAATAGGTAAATCCGCTTTATCCTGAATTAAAAACTTGTTAGTGAATCCACACAGGTGATATACTTAGATCAAAGAATGTATGAATGAAATTAAAGTGAAGTTTGAAACTTGAAAAGTTTTACAAACATTGTAGTGATTGTCTATTTTTGTCTGAATGTATTGACTGTATACCACTCCAAATATACATTTATTACTGAGCACTACAAAATATATAAAACATATTTATAAAACTACAACAGTATGCCACCCTTACGACAAGAAGCCTGGCAAGCTGCTCGTGTAGTATTTGATATGCCAAATACCAGTAGCATTTATATTAGGTCATCCCGTGACTTAATATAATGGTTTGAAGCTCTCTATGTTCCTGGAGTAAGCGGATACCTTTGGGTTCTACTAGCATGAGACAGGACATATGGAATATTACTGGTGCCATACTCTAGCAAATAGATGATTAACGGGAAGATAGTGATAGTGATTTATAAAACCTAAATAATTCCTTTCAGATAATATTTATGACACTCCATGTAGAAAGTCATAAGGTTGCCCAAGTTTTTACAGAGGCTATCAAATTTAAAACAATATAGGATATCCTACTGCCCCTCAAGGTATTGCAGGTGTGGCTGCAGTTGCCTGGCTGCGTTAGCAGGTGTCAGGCAGTAGACAGGCTTTATCTATACCCGGGGCTCTGCCTGTGGGGCTAGGATGGTTGATGGTCACGACATAGAAAAAGGCTAGACCCTCTGGGATACTTTTCTGTGAGCACTTAGTGTGCCAATCTACTACGTAATAGGTAAATCTGCTGTACTCTGAATTAAAAACTTGTTAGTGAATCCACACAGGAGCTATAATTAGATCCAAAGAATGTATGAACCACAACAGAGCTGGCAAGCAACCTGTGGTGTATTCGATATGCCAAAAACAGTAAAAATAATGGACCTCATTCCCAATGAATGGAGACGTTACTGGCACCCTCGGAAGTAATTCGATGAACAACAGGAAGACAAGTGATACAAGTGAGGGATATCTTGGTGAGACAAAAGGGGATTCTGTAGAATGGTCTGTGTGAACACAAGATAGAGTTTACAGATCAGTGAACATCCCTCTGCAATGATAAACACTGGGATTTGGGAACAGAAAACTTGCATGTTAAACTCAATTACTAGTTTGGTACTGGGCAGTAAGTGAAACCACCCCTACGACTGAAGGACATAATCTTAAAAACGGAATGACCCATGACATATTGTGTGATGTTGGGGGGAAATACTCCAAGGAGAGGCAGTGACAGATGACTTCCATTACAAATGGAAATTATTTATGCTCCTAGGAGGAATGTAAGGAGAAACTCATTGCGTTTATGAGCAGGGAGATTCTTTTTCTTTAGGAGCTGGTTTTAGAGCCACAGAGTGAATGCAGAGTTTTATGATCACTTGGGTCACACTTGGGTAGTAGCCTATAAACAGCTTGTGCTTGACCAATGAAGGACTGCAGGCTTATGGATGACAGTTAGAAGATAAATTTACAGCAATAATTTGGGAGGTTGTCACTCTGCTTAAAGAAGGTAAAACAAATCAGCCCAGTGGGTTGGAGTTACATGCTTATTTGCCTATGTTTGGGTTTTTACCAACTCATGGAAAGTAGTCAATGGTTTGGTAATGTGGTCAGGCAGTGAAATTAGCTTATTAAAGACATGTGTATGGGTACAACCCATGAAAATCATTATGGGAATTTAAGAGGTGCATTAAAGTAGAATATAAAGATTAAGTTATAAATTTGTTTTAAAAATGAAATAAAGAAATATATAAATTTTGATTTTAAACCACTTTTATTAAGGTACTAAATTTACATTACCGATTATCACACTTCATGCATACATCATACCCCAGCCTTTACCAGAGCCAGATTCCCTCCACCAGCTTCCCAAAGGTTCCTCTAATCCCTTCTTCCCATACAAGGCAAAGCCTTATCCTTTGAAGAAGCTCCTTTACCACTTTTTGGTGGTGGTGTTGGGCCCTAAATGGCAGTGCTCAGGGAAGCTTAGTCCTGTCTCTGTTTTCAAGTCAGTCCTTGTGGTGCTGGGAGGTCCTTATGTGATGTTAGAGATCTAATCCAGGTTGGCCATGTGCAAGGCAAGAGCCTTACATGCTCTACTATCACTCCTTCTCATTGTCTAGTACATTTAATTAAACAGGTTTCAAGACATGAAATCCTAAACTGTTTACCTGTCCATACAGCTCTGTTTATTTCCTTGAAATCTGAGTGATAAGCGCAGTGACTAGAGTAACCATCCCCAATTTCCTGAAGTGATGACAGAATAAGTCCTGAACGGTGCTGGATGTAACTATTAAACCTTTTCCCCAATAAAAAAACAGATGGGATGGATTAAAATTTATATGGAAGGATACAGACAAGGGAGGAGTGGGATCAATTAAGGTGCGGATGTTTTTAAGGAAAGTGCCTTATATTGTTATGTAAGAAGAAGTGCAAGAAGAAACTTTTGTGAAAGAGCCCAAGAAGGGTAGGAAGAATTGAAAGGTGATCTTTCAAAGACTTGAAAAACTTGCTAGTAGATCTAATTGGGCCTAGACTTTTGTTTTTGGGAGACCTGATTATATTACAGCATGTGAATTGGATTCTTTAGGTGCTCCCAATGTTTAGGAAACATTCCTCCTCATTTAACCTTGTAAAGTCAAAATGTATCCATTTTTTTCAATTTCAGTTGGTAACAGCTCTAGACCAGTAGTCATCTCCAAATAGCAAAACATGTCCAGCCCATCTGATTTTCGACACCTTAGCAAATAGAGACAGAATCCCTGACTCTGGATTGTGGACTAAGGTCGGAAGTCCGATTC
Organism: Cryptotis parvus; assembly: GCA_021461705.1. Taxonomy (NCBI): domain Eukaryota; kingdom Metazoa; phylum Chordata; class Mammalia; order Eulipotyphla; family Soricidae; genus Cryptotis; species Cryptotis parvus. The sequence goes on from JAJIBD010035714.1 coordinate 41,377, forward strand.
CTTCTCTCACTTGAGTGAGGCGTGATATTCCAAGCATAGCTCTTTAGATTTCTCTTTTGGAGACCTGAATAGCTTTCTCATCCTGCTTTTGTAGGGCCCAGGTCTCTGAGGCATATGTTAGTGCAGGGAGAACGGTGGAGTCAAGATGTGCGCCCAGAGCCAGGAGGTTCTTTGTCCCTTTTAGCTATTTCTTCGATGCTTTTTGAAGGCATTCCATGCCACTCTCTCCCCTAAGCAGCTCAGGTTTAAGTCGTTCATCATGTTGACTTCTCGACCTAGGCACACATAATTGCTGCATTCAGAGATGTTTGTTCCATTAAGAGTAAATGGAGCATCTGGAACTAGTTCGTTTTCATGAACATTATTTTGTTGGGATTCGGCTGTAGACTTACCTTTCCACATTCTCGGTTGAAGTCAGCCAGCATTTTGCTGCTTGGCTAATGTTTGGTGTTATTAGAACAATGTCATCAGCAAAGCAGAGGTGGTATAATTGCCGACCACCGTCTATCTTCACTCCCATTTCTTCCCTTTCTAATTGTTGCATGATGCTCTTGAGGGTGGCGCTGAAGAGTTTTGTAAAATGGTATTACCCTGTCGAACCCTCTTTTGACATCAATGATCACTTCCTTGTAGAATGGTGAGATCCTGGTGTTGAATCTGTAATACAGCCCATGAAGGCAAATTAGGAAAGATATTTTTAGTAAAATGTAGAATGGTTTTGGATACAAACTAAGAATAAGAATAGTTGGGTTGAATGAGAACTCTTCCTTTGCGGAGAAATTTTCATACTATTTTCCACAGGGTTGAACTAGACTACCAAACATCCTCAAAAAGTTCCCTTTTACAACACCAACATTCTCATTAGGTTCTTCTAATCTTTCATTTGTGTATGTTTATATATCTATCAGTCTGTCTATCTATCTGTCTGTCTGTATGTCTGTCTGTCTGTTGTTTACCTACCTACCTACCTACCTATCTATCTACCTATCATGTATCTATCACCTGTATATCTGTCTGTCTATCTGTCTGTCTGTCTATCTATCTATCTCTCATCTATCATCTATATATCATCTATCTATTTATAATTTATCTATCATCTGTCTGTATGATTGTCTATCATCTATCTACCTATAATTTTCTTTGGTTTTAGATGATGCCTCTGTCATATTTTTTGATATTTTTATGATAATAAGTGATAAGGAATACCTTTTCATCTATTTGTTGGCCATCTGTATGCCTTCTTCATGGAAATGTCCGTTCATCTCTATTTCTCACTCTTTTTCATATAATGGATTTACATTATTGTTGAGGTTTCATAAGAGCTTTATATATAATACATTATGTACCATAATTTTCCTCTTGGTAGGAATCTTTAAGTTTTAACTTGAATTATTGACCTTGAAAACCTTTTTAGTTTGATGTAATCCCATTTGTTTATCTGTTTCTGGTATCTTTGCCAGAGGAAAGAGCTGGAGAGATAGTACAGTGGGTAGGCACTTGCTTTGCACACAGCTGACCCAGATTTGATCCCAACACACCATATGGTCCTCTAAGCACTACAAAAGGTAGTCCCCTAGTACAAAGCCAAGTAAACTCTAAGTAATGCTAGGTGGCCCCAAAGCATACAAAACAAAGCAAAACACCGCTTATGTCTAGTCCTAGAGCATTTTTCCTACATTCTCCCCAAGAATTTTTTATGGATTCTGGCCTAGTATCTAGATCTTTCATCCAATTTGAATTAACTTTTGTATTATGTCAGATGCAGTTCCAGTTTATTTTTTCCATTTGATTATCCATTTGTCTGCATCATTTATCCAATTTTCCCAGTACCTATTTATTGAATAGGCTTTTCTTGCTCCATTTCATCCATCCAGCTCCTTTTCATTTATTTACTGTCCATTTATTTGAAAGTTTATCTCTGAATTCTCAATGGCTAATCTCTATCCCTCTGTTCCATGCTGTTTTGATTATTATAGTTTAATAGAATAGCTGAAAGTCAGGAAATATGACCTCTCCCAACTTCTTTTCCAAAATGGTTTTGATTATTCAGAGTGTTTTGTGATTCCAAACAACTTTTTTAGTGATCATTTTAAGTCTGAAAGAATATCATTGGAATTTAGATTGGAATTGCATTTTTATTAGAGTGCACCATTATGACAATATTGATTCTTTCAGCCTCCAAGCGTAGGATCTTTAAGATTTTCTGATGTCTTATATTTTCTTTGTGATTTATTTTATAGTCTGATACTTTGCCATACTGGTTTTGTGTTTCTTACTGAACATGTTAGATCTTAGTATATTTTTATGCATCTGAAAGAAAGATAGTGAGTTTTCCAGTTTAGATGTCTTCAATTTCTTTATATTGCCTACTTGCTTGGCTAGGATCTTAAATATTATATTGACAAATTGGTGAAATCAGTAGAGCAGTTTTGCCTTTGTGCCTGATCTCAGAGGAAATACTTTGAGGTTTATACTGTTACAGTTAGTCTACAATGTTTTATTGGTATATTGTCTTTATTTTCTTAAAAAGAATTTCCTTCAATCCCTAATTTTTTCTAAATGGATTCATCATAAATAGATTTAAATTTTTATGAAAGCTTTCTCTGCCCAAATTGAGTACAATTATATATCTTTTATCTTCCTGTTTGTTGATATGGTATATCAGTATAACATAAATTAATTTACCCAGACCACTATTGTAGTATATGATTATGAAATAAATATTTAAGAAGATTCCATCCTTTAGGAGTTAGTTTTCATGCCAGTTTTTCTAACATACTCAATGCATATACGATGTAGTTTTATCTAGTAATTGTATTTAATGCCTTTAATATTTCACTTAGTTTAATCTCTCAAGGTAGCTCATTGTGTCCATAATATCACAAATTTATAGAAAAACTGGGGAGCTATGAAGGGAGAAATGAGTGGAGGAGAGCCTCCTAGTGGTAAGTGGCACTGGAACCTTTTTGTGAGTTGTATTTTTTTGCACCTACAGAGATGTGAAACTAAACCCTAGGAACACCATATTATATGCCACTGGTAAATCATTAAAACATTCTAGAAGTGTGGCTGGAGGCGATGAGTACAGCAGGTAATTTGTTTGATGCATGTCGTTGACCCAAGTTTGATCCTGGGCATCCCATATGGTCCCTCAAGGCGCCACCAGGAGTAATTCCCCAGAGCAGACCAAGGAGTAAACTAAAAATATTCTAAACTCCTTTAAATATGGCTAGAAATATCAAAATAAAACTCCAAAACTTTAGAATCAAAGACAAAATATTAAGACATTTTTAGAAATGCTTTATACTGAATAATAAGGTGTGTAGTATATATAGATGGCTGCTAGACTAAAACATCAACTAACAGATTATTAAAATGGCAAGAGTCACATAGGAAAGTTCGCATGTGTCTTCTACATCACTATGAAAGATGAGCATCAAAACAATGCAGATATCTAAGCCACAGAGACATGCACATCAAGATGGACAACCAGTGAGGGTACGAGTGAGGAGAAAAGGGATACTCATTCATTATGTGGCAGAATTTCAACACAGTCCAGCCTTTCTGGGAAACAGCATTGTACATTAGTACAAACTAGAAGTTGAGCTTCTGTATTGACCCAGCAGTACCACTCCTGGGAATATCTCCTGAGGACCCAGAAACACAAATGCAGAAAATCCAACTGTACTTCTATATTTCATCCTTGACCCTATTCTCAATGTAGCCAGAAACAACCCAAGTGTCCCAGAAGAGATGATAACGAAACTACGTTTCATCTACAAAATGGAACACACATAGATGCAAAAATAAAAGCCATAACATTTGCTTTAAACATGGATGAGCAAAGAAATCAGGCTGAGTAAAAGCAGGCAGAGGAGTAGGACAAATATAGGATGATTGCCGCATCATTTGTAGGAAATAAAAATAGTAGTACTTGAATAATACTCAAGGACAATAAAATAAGGAGCCAGGAGAACTGAGTCCGTGTAGGAAACTTGTCTCAAAGGAAGAGGCAGAAAGAGAGAGAGAGAGAGAGAGAGAGAGAGAGAGAGAGAAAGAGAGAAGAAAGAGAGAGAGAAAAAGAGTGTCTGTCATAGGGTTGGCTGTGGGGCAGGGGTGAAAGAAGAAGACTGAGACATTGCTCGTAAAATAAACACTGGTGAAGGATGATGGAACATTTATGAATTAAAAAACACAATCATGAACAACTTTATTTCCATGCATTTCATAGTGATTCAATTAAAATTTTTACAAATTAAAAATAAAATTTACTCATTTATAGGAGGCAGAGCAATAGTACAGTGGGTAGGGCATTTTCTGTGCACATGGGTAACCCAGGATGCCCCCATATGGTATTCACAGACCTGTCAAGAATGATCCCTGAGCACAGGGCCAGAAGTATGCCTGAGGCTTCTGGCTGTGACCTAAATAGACATAAAAGAATAGTGATGTTACAAAAAGAAGGAAAAAACACTGGGTCTCATTTTCAGTGATACTTGCTAAAATCCCAAGATTCAACTGACAGACAGACCTCAATAGAAGTGCAGGTACCACTGACTCCTACTACTGCCTGCACTTACGCCCGGCCTTCACTCTCTCAGGTTTTAAACTAAAGTAATTATCGCTGATATACAGTGATTAGCTAGACTGAGGGGAATTGAACCCACTCCCATACTGAATCTGATTCCATGCCCTGTACTAGTGAATCACCATGCCACTAACAGAACCTTTATTTATCCCCACACATAACATCAAAATTCCTGAGAAATTTACAAGTTTAATAGGTAAATGAGATGGAGTGGACCCCTTCCTCCTGTAGATTTTTCTATTTCTTTCCTCATTTATCACTGACCTCATTTGTCTTTCCTCATTTATCATGATTTTGAGGAACACTAGTCAGAGTATTTTATAGAATCTTCAAATCTGGGATTATTTGTCATTTCTTGTGCTCATGAGCCTTATAATGCTAAAATACTCAATCTTTGTCCTTTATGCATGCCCACCAAAACACATTCATAAAATATTTGAAAATACATAATTCTCTTTTATGAATTGCCAAAAATAGCATAGAATTCTGCCTTTCTTTCCCACTGACCATCTAGAGCATTTAAAACATCAAAAGACTTCAAAAATTTTACTTTGCTTCATCATTGTTTTTATTCTGGAAAATCACAACTGTCTTGGATAATGTTTTCTTCACAGCAATTTTTTTCTGGTTCAAGAACAGGAAAGAAGTGATACTTCTTATGCACTCAGGATGTTCTTGCAGGGAAACCAGGT
>JAJIBD010035715.1:0-44033 GCA_021461705.1 Cryptotis parvus
TACTTGCTCTCCTGTGCCCAGCCGCACACAAGGAGCCCAGGAGAGATGGCGGGTCTAGCCCTGGCCCCCCAGCCCAGCAGAGCGCCTTGCAACAAGCCAGACGACCCCCACTCCAGGAGGGCCTCCATTTTCCACATCCGACTTCTCTCTCACCAGAACTCCACCCAGCAGACCAGCCTATCACAGTCCGGCTCATCAAATCCACCCTGCTGCAGTCTTTAATCCGCCCAGGTATGCTGGATCCAGAGACAGACATGGGGCAGAGCTGCTACTTGCTCTCCCTGTGCCCAGCCGCCACAAGGAGCCCAGGAGAGATGGCGGGTTCTAGCCCTGGCCCGCCAGCCCAGCAGAGCCTTGCAACAAGCCAGACGACCCCCCACTCCATGAGGGCCTCCATTTTCCACATCCGACTTCTCTCATCAGAAACTCCACCCAGCAGACCAGCCTATCACAGTCCGGTTCATCAATAAATGCTGACTTAGAGATGACTGCAAGAGTATGCTACCTGCACGGCAGAGCCTGGCAAGCTACCCGTGTTGTATTTGATATGCCAAATACCAGTAACAATTATAGACCTCATTCTGAATGGATTGTGGCTCTTTATGTTCCTGGAGCAAGCAGATGCCCTTGGGCTCTACTAGCATGAGACAGGACATATGGAGATGTTACTGGGGCCCGCCGAGCAAATCGATGAACAACGGAAGACAGTGATACAGTGATACCAAAACCAAACTTTGATACGAATAGAGGACTCTCCGCAACTTTGGAATGTAAAAGTAAAATCAGTAAAACCAAAAGCTGAAGAGAGGAATAAAGCCTTGGAGCCTGGTCTCCTGATTTAGCTAGTGCCTGATGCTCACACGAATGGGAACACAACTTTTATGTCAGTTAAAGTACATGAGAAATACAGCTGATTTGGAACTAAAAAATCTTGATTGAGTCTCAATTTTCTCAAGGAAGAATCTATAAAGAAATGGTGCTTATGTTCACCAAGGATGATAATCTCAAGACTGATAGAACAATTCCTCTTCAGATGTCTGAGCAAAGTAGAGCAAAAAGTCCCCTCAGAAAGGGCAGACCATTACGTTGAGTAGAGCTCTAAACACACCAAGATATTTAGCTCTTAGTTTTTCATGTAATGATGTCACTGTTGCATCATCATAAACTGAGGTGGTGGTGGGAGGGTGCACTTCCCAGACCTGAGTCCTCGATAGACTCTGTCAGCATCCCAGAGCTGCTAGGACAGGCTCCCAAGATCCCAGGAAGCTCATCTGCTTCCCCATAGACTCCACATCAATCACAGAAAAACCTTGAATGCGTAGTTTTGTTCTAGTCCCAAAGAGGTAATTGGATACATGGTCAGCCGGGGAAGAGAATAGGTAATTATGCAAAGAGAAGAAATAGAAGAGTGGGGTATCATTGGGTAATTCCTGATTTTTTTCTTCAAAATTACTTTCAGGAACAACCCCAATACAAATTATATCACTGAGTTCCCAAACTTCTAACCTTGAAATCTGACAATTCTGCTTCTCCAACCCTCAAGTTGCTGACTTGTGCTACCTCCTTCAGGCCTGTATGTAGGGTTCAGAAAAGCTGGGAAGTAGGGGGTGGAAGGAGAATTTATTACCATGATGCTTCAAAACTTTGTTCCTCAGTAAAAAACCTGAAAGCGGAATATGGACTTCAGAATGGAACTGGAAATCCAAGCACAAATCCTTTTTGCTGAAGTTCAAGTTTACAACACCACCAATGTGACAATGAAAATAGTCACATTAGCAAATGTCACCAAATTCCTATTGTTTACAACTAAGGCTGAGAATGTGGTGGCAGTGGATGAGATAGAGACTTCGGGTAAGAGATTAGGTAGGAACAGAGAGGAGCACAATGGAGGGCCATGAACCAAGACGGTAGCATACACAGGACCAGTGATTGCAAAGAGAAGTGTTCTTCTCCCAGCGCCTGTTTTAGCAACCGACGTACCTTGGTCCTGAGGCTTGACTTTCAGGCCTCTGGATGGTCATTTGTGACTTTCTTTCTTCTCAATGTGGAAATTTACTTCCAAACCTAACTGATCCACTCAATTCAAATTCCGCAGAAAGCTTTTGCTTTGGGAAATTCTAATGTAGCTCTTGAAGTTTTTCTTGACAAATCAAGAGTTTATGGGTTAGTGAGGTCTGATCAGTCCTTGCATAGTAGAAGGGCATGCCCATGATGATAAATAGTAATAGTGAGGAAAATGCAATCAAAGAGGAAGCATGCCAGACCAGAGTGATAGTACAGAGGTTACGGCATTTGCCTTGCATGTGGCTAACCCAGTTAAAAAAGAGAAGTGTGTGCCTTTGAGGGAGTTCATTTGAGACCAGCCCTGGGTCAGGCCTATAGGATTTGGGCAAGCGAGTGGATCTCATTAGGCCTTGGCGGAACTAGGCAGCCAGTTGTAAGGATCATGGGGCTACTCAAAGGCATAGATCTTGGAGGCAAGGTTGAAGGAGCTGGAGCAGGGAGTTCACAGTCATTTGTCATCCAACTGCACAAGCAATCAGACAGCAGTAATGAAATACAGACTCAAGGAGGGTTTGGCTGATGGGCCAGATGGTTTCAGGACTTGACTTTGAAACCCAAAGTCAGGAACCACTCCAATGTTACTGATTTGAATTCCCTGGAATGGGAACCATATGGGCTGATCTGAGAAAGAGTTGAAGTGGGTTTTCTATATGTGGAGTTTGAGATGAGAATGGGTCACATAGATGGAGGGTTTGTAGGGGGAATACAAGAATCTTGCTCTGCACAGTGCCGTCTCCATACTGCCTGCTCCTTCTCCTCGGCAGCAAACTGTTACATCTTCAATATAGGCTTTTGTTGAGGTGTTTTCCCATATGACATATAGTCATATAGGAGAATCGGTCCCCCAAAGAGGAATCAAAAGAGCTATGCTTGGAATATCATGCCTCACTCAAGTGAGAGAAGGAATCGAGTTCCGACCTCTGTCACCATTCCAGAGTCAGGGACGCTGTCTCGTTTGCCAAGGCATCGAAAAATCAAATGGGCTGGACATGTAATGAGATTTGGAGACGACCACTGGACTAGAGCCATTACCAACTGGATCCCACGGATGTCAAAAGATCACTTGGCCGCCACCCACAAGATGGTCAGACTTCTTTGTCAAGACCCTGAATGAGCAGCTTTGAGGCTCTTCGTATTCCTGAAGAAAAAGATGCCTTTGGGCTACACTGCACGTGATAGGGTCAAATGGAAAATTACAGGCGCCCGCTTGAGGAAATTGATGAACAATGGGATGTCTAGTGATCTAGTGATGACATATAGTCCACTCATTTAAGTTGTAGAGTAAATAGTTTTAAATATGCTCACAGTTTGTGCAATTATCATTATAATTAAATTCAAGAAGCTTTTGCTTTCCTAAAGAGAAAAGCCCATGCTTATTAGCAAAACTTTATAGTCCCTACTGTGGTACTTTTTAAGTATCAATTAATCCTATTTTTAAGTTGTCTGTAAGTTCCTCAACAATAAAGAACCTTAACTTATTTATTTTCACATAATCAGTCTGGAAATTTAACTTAAAAATGTACTTATGGAAATTAGGAATGATTTAAAACAATCATCAAGGGTTGTCTATCTTTAGAGGAAGAAACCCCTTATACATTCTGTGCCTTTGGTGAGTTTCTGGGTGTGTTTGTTCAGATCAGATTTGGAAACTGGTGAAGTGTGTGGAGATAAGTGATAGTTGCTTTTCAAACATTTTGATTAAAGTTCTCTAGTATCTGTCATAAGCAAAAGGAACAAAAGAGCCTTTGTAAACCTGCAGATCTCTCCAATGAAAGGAAGGCAATAATGAAAAATGTAGTATCAAAATTTAGGACTGTGATTATCAATTGCACAAATCACATCTGTTTGCTAAAATTTATTCCAAGGAGCAAAACACAAGCCAGGAGATGTCAGGAATGTCTCTATGGGGAAATAAAGCAGTTGATTAAATTTGTGGTTTTTCCTGTTGTATGTCTTGCATATGCACTGTCTCCTTTAGACCAAGTGTTTATAGATGCAGAACAAACACTGTTGGAAATGGCGGGTAGCATGACAGAGATCTCTGACACCTTCATTTCACCGTTGAGAACTTGATGATGTTGTCCTACAACCTTCTAATAGGTCAAGCAACAAGAATAACTCAAGGCAGGAAACAATTATGTATTAGGACAAGCCTAGAGGAGTTATTACTGAGTGGATATATAATTTGGTAAGGTAGACATGCTTTTTGGACATTATTTTAAGACTAAGCAATATTTTTCCAAGTAGAGAATGTTCTGTTAGGGATGTACCTCTGGAAGTTAGTGCATCTTGAGAATAACTGTCTACATTCATTCCCTCTGTTAGGAGCATAGAGACCTTCCTTTGAACAGAATCACTTGTTTTTCTTCCCTTTTCAACTGGACTGTCTGAATAGAATGATTGTATCTCTCATGAAATGCTTTATCTCAACTCAGGACCTTAGAGAGATAAAAACAGAGCTCCCTACCTGCCAGAGTGCTCAGATGTCTTGAGAGTCAGTTCATGCCTCATGAAGCTAACACATGGCTGGGTGATGGTAGACAGAGCACAGACATCAAGGAGTTAAATAATTGTATGACACATCGAGGGGTGGTGCAACGGGAAAATATAGTTTAGGAAGGGGAACAGGAAATATCAGAGAACCTGAAAGGCTTAATTTTTCTGCTCATATGTGGCAATGAGAGAGGCCCTCTCTAAAATGTGACATTTTTATAGATGTAGAAAGAAGGTGGGCGTGGGGTGGGCATACAAATTTATGAACACCAGCCAAGTCTATGAGGCAGAATACAGCATGATGAATGGAAGGATAAGCAGGAGGGCCCGGTGAAACAGAGGCAGAATCCTTGGCCTGAGACCCGTAAGGTGGGTGCGGTCTCAAAAGTTTAAAATAAATGAAAGGAAGGAAAAAGCAAGAAGGAAGGAAAAAAAGAAAAGAAAGAAGGAAAAGAAAGAAGGAAGGAAGGAAGGAGGGGAAGGAAGGAAGGGGAAGGAAGGAAGAAAGAAGGAAGGAAGAGGAAGGAAGGAAGGAAGGAAGGAAGGAAAGAAGGAAGGGAGAGACCACTGACTGAGTTAGGGGAATATGGACAAAGCATCTCAGTGAGCTGTGTTGTGCTGGGCTCTGCAGGACATTACAAGGTGTGGACTGGGGCACTGGAAGAGAATTTGATGTGGCTTTTGAAAGAACCCACTCTGGCTACTTTATTGAGGCAAGATTATGGAAGTCTGGTTTTGGAAGCAGGGAATTGTGGAATCTGATGGCGGAAATCAGGAGAATCCTTCAGGAATCTAGTTCAATTATGGCAAATCCATCCTTCCAGTTAAGACATCTCAGAACATAAATTTCATAGTCTCCATTACAATATAGCTAGACTGCTTTTGATTTTACTTGTAAAAGTTCAAATTTGACTACTTATCACGTCTGCTGCTCCCAGTCCAAGGAAACCTATATTTGACCTTATAGTTATGTAGGGCTTCAGCTCTGTTTGGACACCTACTTTCTCAAACTTGGTATATACTGCAAAGATTGGAGAAGACCTAAAATTTCATATCTGGCTCATATTAAGACCTTGCTCAGGCTACAAGTGTATGAGAAAGAAATGTTATAATTACCTAGGGTGAGCACTGAAGCAGAACCCAACACCACAACCAATCCTCAGAGAATTGTTGTGACTATTTCTTTCTTCCTTCTTAAAGAAAACAATAATGCACATTTAATATTTTTATCATATGAAAATTAGACAATGGTCAGACAATAAAAAGGAATATTTTATTCCTTATGGAATAATGTCATATTAAACTTTACTTACAGGATGTTAAATCCTTAGAACTAAGGTGTACCCCAGAAAAGAGGAATGGAAGCATCGACTGCTTTTCAGACTTGATAATTCAGACTCAACAATTACCGCTGCTAAAGGTGGTTTGATATCAACACTAAATTGTAAACAAATCCATTTAGAACATAGTGAATTGATTTTATTTTGGTATGCATCCATATCTTAGCATTTACTGGTCCTGAACAGAAAAGTGGAAAACGATGCAGTTTGCCAGGAATCAATCTGGCCAGTGCTGAGGCTCTGCCATGCTCATGAGTTCACTCCGAGTCCCTGCTGGGGATGCAGGCATAGACCATTTCATTATACTGGATCAGGCATTTGAGGAAATCTCATTAAACCACTAGCTGACCACTGAGCTAACAGAACTAAAATTTCAATGACCACATATGACAACAAATAGTCTTTTGAAAAACGATTTTAGAAGATTTACAAAACAAACAATCACAACTCACCAAAACCAACCCAACAAACCCCGGGGATAGGGAGATTATGATTTCCAGAGTTACCACATTAAATATTCAAAATGTCCAGTTTTCAACAAAAGATTACAACACATGCAGAGAAACAAGAAAGTATGACCTACTCACAGGAAAAAACAAATGAATGTTAATTGTCCCTGAGGAAGCCCAGATATTAGATTTGCTATTAAAAAAAACTTTAAATAAGCTTTGTTAAATCAGCCCAAATGGCTAATGGAAACCATAAACAAAAGGCTAAAGAAGACCAGAAAAATAATGTTAAGACAAATAGAGAATATAAGAAAGGAACAGAAAAATATAAATAAAACCAAACATAAGTTATGGAGCTGAAAAGCTGAAATGGATAATTTCACTAAAGGGGTCCAACAGGACATTTGAACAAGACTCAGAAAGAACCAACAGCCTTGAATATAGCTCAAATTTAATTATATAAGTACAAAAAGAGAAAGAAAAAAAGTAAACAGATCTTAGAGCTCTGTGAGGGACCACAAAATACACAAACATATTCACAATAGGATTCCCAGAAGAGGAATGAAAACATATTTAAAGTAATGCTGCCCCCAACTTTTCTAATTAGATGAAAATAAATAAATCTATCCAGCCAAGAACCTCAATCAAACTCAATCGTTGAACCTAGGCAGGATTAATGAAAAGGTATTCACATGAGGTCCTATAAATAGACTTTCTAAATGTGAAAATGAAGACAAAATGATGAAAGCAGACGTGAAAATCAAATTAGTATGCTGATTTAATACAAAATATTCTTGGTAAGAGAAGCAGCCAACTTTTTACCAGGAAGGAGAGTGGCTAGAATGAAGTGTGGAAACATATTTAAAGCAAAGAGGGAAATAACTGAATGACTATAGATCTGGCAAACTCTTCTTGAGGAAGGGGGAGGAACAGGAAAGACTGTCCCAGATAAAGAAGCCAATGAAGTCCGTTGCAAGTAGGTGTGATCTGCAGAAAATGATAAAAAGATTCCTGAAGACAGAAATTAGTAACGCCAGACAGTAACTCAAAGTCATATGAAGAAATACAGGATCGTCGCAAAGATAACTCCAGAGGTAAATATGAAAGGTGATGGTAGAAGAGAACATAAAAGCTATTGTATTTCTAATTCACAAAGTTGCTCTTTCTTTTTAACTATATCATTTAAAATTAAAATGTGTAACACACCCATTATTTATGTTCATGGATGCAGTTTATGAAGGTGTGATTTGTGATAGTAGGAGCACGAAGAGCTGGGTGGGATAGTATTTTCAGAGTTTCTGCATAGCTGTAAAAGCTTCATTGTTATTAAGGTGTAATACTGTAATTAGTATTACAATATTCAGATTATAACGTTGGAAGTAACTAAGAGAAGATTCAGAACTTAAACCTATGCTAAGTTCCTCCCCCACAAGGAGAGTTCTTTTCTTGTCTCTTCTGTTTTTCAATAAACTTTTCTACTTTCCAAAAAAAAAAAGAGATTCAGTTAAGACAGTAACCAAAAAATTATGCAGAAAAGTAAATGAGAATGCAATCAAAGTAGTGTACTAGAAAAAGGTAATAGAATATGTGGGAACAAGTAAGATGCAAAACATGAATTATAAATAATAGAAAGGCAGAATAAAGACCTTACTGAATAATAACTACTTTACATATAAAGTGTCAATTAAAACACAGCATGTTTAACAACAACAACAACAGTAATAATAGTAGCCATACTTTATAGGATATAAAGTATTCACTTTGGGTAAAAAGACACAAAAAATACTGAAAATAAAAAGATTATTAAAATAGTCCATTAAAATATGAAATAAAAGGTAAATTAAAGGAAAGAGAGTTTAGAAAATGTCATATCTTGTCAAGAGAAAATGTCAGGAGTGATGGAGACATGGCACAGATTCTTTCCTGGAAACTCCTAAAGGAATTAATCATGTTGACATACCTTGACTTTAGTTCCTAAAGTCATATTTTCATTTATTACCCTCCAGTGCCATGGAAATTATATCTGTGATAATTTGTTATACTAGTAATAGTGACTTCCACAAAAATCAAGGAATTTTATTTATTTATTGCACTAGTCTTCTATTGCAATAGTCTTCAAAAAATATTTGTTGACAATTATACATCTACACAATGTAATACTATGCAGCCATTAGAAAAAATGAAGTCATGACATTTGATTTTGCATGGATGGATAAGGAGTGCATCATGCTGAGTGAAATGAGTTGAATATAAAATACATAGTATATCATTTGTGGGATATAAAAAAGTATGGGATATAAAAACATAGCGTGAGAATAATACCCAAAGAAATAGAAACGAGGGTCAGGAGGACAGGTCCATAGTTGAAAGCTTGACACTAGAGGGCAGGAAACTAGTTAGGACAGAGAAGGGATCACTATGACAATGATGGTTGGAAAATTCTGGACAAGAACTGGGTGCTGAAATCATGAGAACCTTTTAGTTAAAAACCTTTATGCAAACCTTTTAGTACAAATCTGTATTGTGAAACCATAATACCCAAAAGGAAAAAAAGTGGGGGGGTGAGAAAGAGAGAAAGAGAAGAAAAGTGTCTGTCACAGAGTCAGGATTGGTATGGAGGTGGGGGGTGGGACACAGAGGTAAACGGGAACCGTGGTGGTGGGGAAAAATGTACAGTGGTGAAGGAATGGGTGTTGGAATATTGTGACTGAAACTCAATCATCGAGCAATTTTGTAACTATGGGTCACATGGTGATTCAATTAAAAAGTAACTAATCTTGTTGAGTGAAATGAATGAATTAGATTTTGTGGTGCAGTTTTTGACCAGTTAGTTAAATGTTTTAAGCACCGACTGCTGTTGTCTCTGTATTACTTTTGGTTGATTGAGAAGCATAACACTAGTCAAGAAGTGTGAAGGTTGGTGTAGACTCGAAGGGGAAAACAATGCTGTGATAATCTCCCAGCACAGTGGACCATGTACTGGTCTATGAACTTGGACATTAATATAACGCATTGAAATGGTTAGCATTATTGTATATTTGTCTCCATTTAGTACCCATGGAGTTGGAAGAATCAATCATTTAACCAGACGTTGGAGTTTACTAGGGAAATATGGCAGTCAAACTTAGCTGACTTGTGGTGTTTTTCAGAAGCAGAAGACACAGGAAGGAGGAATGAAAGAGAAATTGACAGGTCTATACCCTTCAGTGATTAGGACCAGGACCCTGGACTCTGTTGCAAGTGCAGTTGTCTTTGACTTCTTTTCTCTGTAGTGTTCGCCTTTGGGGAAGGACTAGGGTATTTGGAAATATTTCCTCAGAATTCAAATCAGCAGAAAATAGGTAGTTTATACGTATGTATGAGGTTTCAACATAAATTCCAAGTAACTTTTTTATTCCTGGGTTGATTGTAGCACGGAGTCTCTTTTTTATGCCTAGGATCTGCGATTATTTTGGGGGCTGGGAGGAAATGCTGGGATTTCATGGTTAAAGATGTAGGTAAGATTTCTTAATGTTGTAGCTGGGAACTGAATGAACCTATGTCTGCTATTACAAAATGAAGTTACCTTGGGACTGGAGCGATAGCACAGTGGGTAGAGCATTTACCTGGCACGCAGCCAACACAGGTCTGATCCCCAGTATCCCATATGGTCCCCTGAGTACCGCCAGGAGTAATTCCTGAGTGCAGAGCCAGGAGTAATTCCTGAGTTCAGAGCCTTGAACATTTCCAGGTGTGACCCAAAAAGCAGAAAACAAACAAACAAACAAACAAACAAAGACAAAATGAATTTACTTGTTTGTTTAGATGACTCTTAATTCAAACTCAGAATGTCCAACAATACCAAAGGCAAATTAGTTTCTGCCCCAGGAGTTACACATAGTTGCACACACACACATATATGAGTGTGTATGTATATACATACATACACACACATATATATTATACATAATATATATATATATAGAAATATATATATATATATATATATATTTCTTTTCAAGAGAACGGGAATGAAGAACCAATTGCAAGTGAATCTATTTTCTGGCTGGCACAGGAGTGAGTGTAAGACAGTTGACCAGAATAAGACTTTATTCTCATCAAGCCCAAGCAAATATCTGTTTTCATTTCTAGATGTCTTAGAATTCACTGAGAGAGACATAGGGACAGCTCTTCTGCCATTGTGTTTTAGCAGAAATATCCAAAGGCCCCATCTCAACCTCATGCCTTTATATGGACAGAATGTTTGTGTCCCATTCACCCAAAGCCCTATGCCCAGTACAGTGCAACCAGGAGATGGGAATTCTGAAGGGGTCTTAGGATTAGAGAAAGCAATGAGAGTCTCTCTCTCCCTCCCTTCCTCTTCTAGATATGATTATAGAAAAGGGTCTCCAGAAACTGAGTCAGCTGTTGGTCATTGACTTCTGCCTTCAAGAAGTGTGAGAGCAAAATGTAAGAGTGTTCTTTAAGCCCCAGGCGTGTAGGTTTGTTATAGTAGTTGGGTGATAGATGCCACCTTTTAGTCCCTGAGCCAGGGAGATTGGCACACAGCCTTCAGGGCCAGAGACATCTAGACTCAGCTCACTTCACTGCCTTGTGCTGAGACCCCGCAGTCAGAAACTGCCCCCGTGACACCCCACCTCCTCATGCCATGTCCTCTTGTCTCTGGAGTGCTTTCCACTAGAGTCCAGGTGCAGCCCAGAGGTGACCATGGGTCCTTGCCATGGCAGAGCCTCAGCATCCCACATGTCACCCTCTCTCATTCCTTGGTTTACCTGTGACCTTTTGTATCAAATCCTATTTGTCTGTGTAATGTGCTTAACTATGTCCCTTCAAAACTTTTGTGATGTCACTTAACTTTAGGAAACTCATGGCATAACTCATGGTTATTTGGAAACAGTCTCTAGAGGGATAATTAAGTTAGATGAAGTCACAAGGGTGGGCTTAAAGCGGTATGCATGGTGCCCTCACAGTAAAAGGAGATCAGGACTCAGAGAGCATGGAGGGACCATATGTTCATCTGCAGCTATGGACAGAGCCTCTGAAGGATCCAGCTTTGCCACACGGTGTGTCTCAGGACTATGGGAGTTTGTGTTCAGGCTCCAATTTAAGATATTTGTTCTGAAACCCCAGAAGACCAAGGCAGGTTGTCATCAATCAGCAGTACTGCCATTCTTTTTGAGAAGGCCTTTGCCTAAGTTTTTTGAGGGCTAACTCATGTCCTTTGCAACTATTTTGTTCTGGTTTGAAAGGATGCTCTTCACTCTTAGGCTAGGTTGGTTTCTCCGAGCCCGTGGTTCTGTGGCCACCTGACTCCCTGGAGTGCTTGTTCCAGCCCTGAATTGCACAATTTTCAGAATCTGCATTTCTTGATTCACGGACTCTAAATTTGGTGTCCGATTTTGTGTCTGGGCTACAGGACACTCAGCATACCTGGACAGACTGAAGAAGTAAATGCACTGCAAGGGTCAAGCAGGCAGATAGGAATGAATAAATATTACGGATGCAATATTCTGTGTTAGTAGCTACAGCCAAGGTTTTTGATTGAAATGGACTAGCAAGTCTTGATGGTGAAATTCATCTTGCACCTCTGATGATCACTGTGACTTTAGTCAAAGAGAAACTGATCGACTTTTAGTTAAGATTTATTTGAACAGAGACAAAGAGACATATTTTTTTATATTGGTCCTTTTCGGAAGAAGAATAACACAAACCATCTTTGTCTCTTGGAAAGTTTCTTTCCCCAAAGATTTCATGGAATTGTTTGTGTGTGTGCGTGTGTGTGTGTGTGTGTTTTGTGTGTGTGTGCGACACGCATGTGTGTGTTTTTTACCAAGGGGCGGACAGCTTTCTCCTTGTCATAAAAATGTGAAATTTAGGGTGGAGATGAACGCTCTGAGATTGTGTTTCGTGTTAATATTAATAAGGCCAAACCAGATTACAAAACCTCAGAGAGACAGATGTGAAAGGAGGTCTGTGAAGTTGTGTTTGAAGTCCTGCTTCGGTGGCATCAGTGCCCGCAGAGTCTGGACTGCTGCCTGGCCAACTGCCCGCCCTCTGGCCTGGGAGGAGCTCCTTTGCGTGCCAGGTTTGGCTGGCTTGAGCCCCATAAACTCCCAGTCTCACAATGCTGTAAAACCATTCAGCTATTAAGTCTAGGCTCCACTTGGAATCTGTATATAGAAGGAATTTGGAAGAATAAAATTTTATAAAACCATGTTTATTTATCTTTATTCTACTCTTGTTATTTTTTATTCTTGGAATCTCTGTGGAGCCTTTTACGAGTAATTGCTTGTGGGCTTATTTCCTGTCCTGATGTCTCGACATTTACTCTCTGTTTCTCAGGATACTGATATGGGGTGGAACAGAGTCTTGGGCACACCCTTTCCCCAGTCTGCTCAAGCTATGTTTGGCATCAGGGAAGAAGCTCGCCGCATCCAGACATCAGGTTACAGAGACCAGATGGGTTTTCTAGAGCATCTTTATGCAACTTTGTTCCATCTCTACCCGCACTAAGTTTTTCTCAGGGCTGCAAGTCTCGATGCCAGGAAGGATTATTAGTGTTACTGATGCTATCATTATTATCTTAATAACTGATCTCACTAGTCACTAATCTGGAATCAGTGGGGGGTTGCAGGGTGAAAAGCTAACAGGCTTTCAATTCTCTCTCCCCCAGGAAACAGAACAAAGAGCTTTCAAATCATAACATAGCTGTCCCCTCAGGCACCAAATTGAGATACTCCCCACAGTCTCCCTAGACCCTGGAAACTTAAAGTTAAAAAAAAAAAGCCCACGGCACAGTGCCAGGCCAGGAATCTGCACATGCTTTATATTATGGTCTGGGGTCCCTGTGGCAGCACCCCCACTTTGGCTTGGAGGAATAAACATGCTTCCCTTAGTACCCTGTCCCTTGTCATGTGAGTCTTCTTTTGCTGTTCGCTCAACAGTCTTGGGGATATTCTCTGCAGACAAAATGACTGTAGGGAGGAAGAACAGCTTCCGGGGTCACACTCCCTCTAATTGTCACAGAGGCCTGATGCAGGATCACTGAACTCACTTGGATATTAGGATGTGCTGTTTGAATCAAAACCAGAGGCCAGGAAAGTTCTTGCACAGCTGAGAAATCTGGAAGCTTCTCAGTCCTCTTGGGGCCTTGGTCTCTCCATTTGCAGGCCCCTGTGCTTTGCACTCATTCCTGTATGACTGCCCCATTTGTTGCCTGAGCCATCAGCCAAATAGCCAAGAGATGCACCCTCATCTCCTGGCCCAAAGGCCTCTTTCTGCATAGTGGAAGGGATTGCAATAGGTTGATTGCAGACTAGGTCTTTCTTTTCCTGATAATATTCAGAGTAACGACTAATCACAGAAACTGCTATTTTCAAAACTAATTTCCAACTTTCCTCAAAACAGGAATGCCTGAATCATATCAACATTTTTTTTTGGTTTGTTTTCTGGAACTGCTCTTGGCCAAATGTTCTCAAGATGTAGAATTTTATTTTCCTAGAAATGAATTTGTTGGTCAAACGATTGGCAAAAGACAGAACTATTTTGTGTTGTTAAAAGTTTTACTTTCTACTGTCACTGTCTGTCTTCCCGTTCATTATCGATTTGCTTGAGTGGGCACCAGTAACATCTCCATATGTCCTGTCTCATGCAAGTAGAGCCCAAGGGCACCTGCTTGGTGCAGGAACATAAAGAGCCTCAAACCATTCCATCAGGTCATGGGAATTAGGTCTATAACTGTTACTGGTATTAGGCATAACAAATACAACACGGGTAGCTTGCCAGGCTCTACCGTGCGGGTAGCATATTCTTGTAGTCATCTGTGAATCCAGAATTTATTGATGAACTGCAAGGCCAAAATCGCCGCGCGAGGTGGGCTGTTATAGGCTGGTCTGCTGGGTGGAGTTCTGACGAAGGGGAAGTCGGATGTGGAAAATGGAGGCCCTCATGGAGTGGGGGGGTCGTCTGGCTTGTTTCAAGGCTCTGCTGGGAGTGGCGGGCCTACACAGCTTCTGTGGCCAGTGCCTCCAGCTGGTTGGGCTCTGCTGACTCTTGTATCACTTGTTTCCTGCATTTATAGATCTCACGGGAATTTTCCCCTCAGGGGAAAATCAGGCAGACCTCCTCCCCTTACTTACTTTCTACTATGAGTAAATTAATCCTTGGTGATCCTATTTTAAAATCATGCTGGGGAGAGATAGATACTTCAGGGTGAAGGCTCGTACCTTGCAGGCACTCACCACAGTTCAACCCCTCTACCATGTGGTCCCCAGAGCATCTCAGGGTAATGCCCAGTGTGGCCCTGGATGTCTGTGACTAGAATTGTAGGGCTTGGGCAGCACTTCATTCTTGGGTCTAGCATTGGATTATCTGAAGACTTCCTGGCAGAAACCTTGCAGCCCAGAAAGGAAGGGCATAATATGCGCTAAAAATCTATCATTTGTTCTAGATTATTATGGTAGCACCAAAGTTCATGATTTAACTAACCGCAAGAGGCAAGGAATTGTGGGTATTTCTGACATGTCTTTATTTCAACCGCTTTTGTGTGTTTGGGTTGGACTGATATATAGAGGAGTGAATATAGTCACACAGGGCCAGGAGATCTACTCTGCACCCCACCTCCTGCCCTTGTGCATGAGCGTGTGTGGTTGTATAGCAGGAAGTTACATAAACTTGCGGAATTATGCCTGCTTGGAGGTCAGGCGTAATCAGGAGCTGGACCCAAAAGTGAGTAGCATAATCCTGAACATATGCCCCCAACACAAACTGCCACCTTATGGCATTTGCCTCATTCTACAGGCATTCCACTTACTTCTACCCTGCTCCCCCCACCCCCGTGTCTCCTGTGATCTTCCTTTGGCTAGCAGGATGAGAACACTGCACACAGTGTTCCAGGCAGCACCAAGCAACAGACACTAGACAGCATGCAATGAGGAGGCCAAATCAGGCTGGGTGGGACATTTCTGGTGGAGTCCCAAAGGTGACAAATACCCAGTGGGCTGGACATTCCTGGTCAGGCCCCTATGGTAGTAATCATGCAGTCATCTGCTCAGTTTCAGCTTCCTCACCCATCAGAGCTTGGGATACATTTTTGGAGGCATCAGCAATGTACACACACAGTTTGTCCTCACCAAGCACACACCCTGTGTTGGAGGCAGTGAGCAAACCTCAGGCCACCCTGCTCTGCTTCAGTCTCCCATAGCTGGAAGAGCTCCTCATGTATTAGCCCTAAAGTCATGTGGGTTGCATGGAAGCCACAAGGTGTGTGGACAGACATTGTTGGTTTTTCCATCTGTGTATAAATGGCAGTTTCCTATATGGTGGAAATGGCTAGGGCACAAACTAACCAGGGCATCCAGTTCACTCAGTGTTGGCTCTTCTATGCTTCCCAACTCTGGGGAAGCTGTTCCAGTGTGACAGGATGTGGGAAAGGAGATAGGGCCACACCTGCTCCATTTTAGGGGCTGTAGAGTCACTACACTGATAGTTTCCATATACCCACAGGCTGCCCCAAGACACTGGCGAAGCTGGGCATCCCTTATACTGCTGACATCCAACCCATACTCCCATATTAATGTGCCCTTGCCCAGTGCTCCTTCTGCCACTCTACAGTTTCTGTTCCATCTTCTCCTGCCATTGCAATGCAGGGTTTGTTTAGTTCTACTCCCTCAGCTGCCAGTCACCCAAGCTATTCCCATTGGCATAATCAAACCATGGGTGTGGGTGATTCACTTGCTTCCACATGGGGGCAAAAATTCAGGCTCTGGGATCATTCCATTATGGTGCTCACATGTTTGCACCAACTCTTGTTCCCCAAGTAACATCTCAAAAGGGGCTAGGGGTGCTCTGGAATGGACACACTTGGACTACCCTTAGTGTGGTTCAGATAGTCATGTGGTGCTAGGGACCTCGTTTGGGGCTTCCACACACAAGCATGTACACAAACCCTTTGAGCTACCTCCTTGGTCTTATCTTTGCTTTTTCACTTTGAGCCTATATTTTTCTTTAGAGCTAAGAGGAATTTCCATAGACAAAAATGTAGGATTTAATATATGCAACCACTCAGCAAATTATATTAGATAAAATCAGAATATTGGCATTAGGGTAATTATTGAAATACAAATATTGATTGCCATTGTATGATATTTTTTGGAGTCCTTTGTGTGCTTTGTTATCTGTCTTTGTCCTGTTTTTCTTGCAATATTTTCTTTCACATTTTGAAATCTTTTTTGTTATGCTTGAATTCCCTTTCCAACTTTTCTTCTATAGACTTTTACATAGTGTATAGGACTAAACTTTTAAATACTCGTGCATATTGATCTTGGAACTCACTCTTAAGGCCCACATTTTTATTCCTTTCTTCCATGTACATTTTTAGCGTTCTGCTGATTCCGGTGGAATCTTTTTTTTCTTTTCAGTTTATAAAAGTCCCATTAAAATCTCATACAATACTGGAATATATTCATTGAATTTTGTTTTCCTGGTAGCTTTTGATCTCTCTTTAAATCTTTTAGGACATATTATGCCATTCCTTTCTGGGCTGCAAGGTTTCTTCCAAGAAGTCTTCGGATAATTCATAAGAGTTCACTTATTCATGATTTCTTTTCCTCTCTATCTCTTTATATATATTTTTAAAAAAGCTCTTTATTTTTATCCTACTTTTACTGTTGCGCTATGTCTTAGCGTTGTCTGTTTCAGTTTTGCTTGTTTGAAACATTTTTAACCGCTTGAATCTGTATGTCCATTTTCTTTCTCGGGTTAAGGAAATTCACAGGTTTTTGTTTATTCAAGTAATATCCCTACCCCTTACTCTTTCTCTCTTCTTCTGGAACCCCTGTGATGGAAATATGGTTCCTTTTATTTGAGCTCATCAAGGAATATGGCTGTTGTACTATTTTTGCTTTCTTAATTTTAATTTTTCTTTCTTCTGTTTTCTTTGGTTGTTTTCTATGACTTTGTGTTCTAGCTTGTTGATTTTACCATGTCTACTTGTATTGCTTCTTCTTGTTTATTGTTAACCCCCTATACTGTTGTGTTTTTTTAGTTCTGCAATTGTTTTCTTTGTCTATTATTTCTACTTAAAATTTTATTATGTTATCTTTATACTTGTACTTCACTTTTAATTGTGCTTCAAATAAATTAGCTGGTGCTATTTCATTTAAGGGTTCTCCTGGGGGTTTTGTTTTGTCTATTATCTGTGGTATAGTTGTCTTGTTTTAAATTATATTGTAATTTCTATGGTTTGAGCTAAGTAGTTTCCTTAACTTGTTGCATTGGCTTTATGTTAAGATTACAGATTGGGAGACGTTATTCTAGTTTGCTTGCTCACGATCCCCACGTGTCTGTTGCTTTATAACCCGTCACCTCTGCATCTGTTTGGCTGGTTGGAATCCTCTTGCTGGCAGAGAGTAGAAGACTGAGGATGGGAATTGAAGAGGTTATTGCTGGAAAGTACCAAGAATTCAATCCTCCCTAGAGGCTGTGTTTTTCCTAGCCTGCACGGGAGATCTGCAGCTACCCTCTCTGTGGCTGCCAGCACCACTCTCAGGGCTTCCTCTGAAGCTCCAGGCAAACACACACCCTCAGCAGTGCCCAAGTTCCCATCTGTAGGTTCCCAGGGGGTAGAGAGGCAGGAACGGAAATTTGAAAGTTGTGGGTTTCCTCTGCAGTCACTCACTGCGGCCTCAGGCAGATGAGGGACGGGGTGATTCTCAAGGCCTGCGGTTGTTCAGGGTCAGCTCCTGATGCCTCCTTTGCACAGCATACAGTTCCCAGATGCTGTGGATCTGCAAGGGTGTGAAGGTGAATAGGGTGCTTTGACCTGAGTTTCTTTTAATTTAATTTTATTATATCACTGTGAGACTCACAGACATGGGGCAGAGCTGCTACTGGCTCTCCTTGTGCCCAGCCGCTCGTGAGGCACCCGGGAGGGATGGCGGGTTCTAGCCCTGGCCTGCCACCCCAGCAGAGCCTTGCAACAAGCCAGACGACCCCTCACTCCATGAGGGCCTCCATTTTCCGCATCGGGACTTCCCCCTCGTCAGAACTCCACCTAGCAGACCAGCCTATCAGAGCCCGGCTCGCGCGCCTGGTTCATCAATAAATGCTGGATTTAGAGATGACTACAAGAGTATGCTACCCATACGGCAGAGCCTGGCAAGCTACCCGTGTTTATTTGATATGCCAAATACCAGTAACAATTATAGACCTCATTCCCATGACCTGATGGAATGGTTTGAGGCTCTTTATGTTCCTGGAGCAAGCAGGTGCCCTTGGGCTCTACTTGCATGAGACAGGACATATGGAGATGTTACTGGTGCCCGCTCAAGTAAATTGATGATGAACCGGAAGACAGTGATACAGTGATCACTGTGAGATATATAATTACAAAGATGTTCATGATTGGGTTTCAGTCATGCAGTGTTCCAGTACTCATTCCTCCACCAGTGCATATTTCCCACCACCAATGTCCCCATATTTCTTCTTCCTCCCCCAGTCTGCCTCTATGGCAGGCTCTTTTCCTCTTCTTTTCTGTCTCTGTATTCGTCTCAGTCTCTTTCTCTGTCTTTGTCTCTGTCTCTGTCTCTGTCTCTCTATCTCTATCTCTCTTTCCCTTCTCTTACACATTGTGGATTGCCATACATACATTTAGGGGTTATTATGTATCTACCTTTCCCTACATTCAATGCTAAGTTCTAATCTGGCGTTACCATTTTTAACAGTTAGTAGAACACTGGTATATATTTATATCCCATAAATTAATGCAGTAGTTCTTTTCCTTCTGATGATTCACTAAGCATGATAATCTCCATGTCCGTCCATTTGTAGGCAACTTTCATGACTTCATTTTTCCAACAACTGCATAGTATTTCATTGTGTAGAAGTGCTATAGTTTCTTGAGCCAGTCTTCTATTCTTGGGCACTTAGGTTGTTTCCAGATTCTGGCTATTGTGACTAGTGCTGCGATGAATATAGGAGTGCAGATGGTGGTCCTGCTGTGTATTTTTGGGTCTCCAGGGTATAGTCCCAAGAGTAGTATTGATGGCTCAAAAGGGAGCTCAATATCAAGCTTTTGGAGGAATATTCAAATTGTTTTCCAAAAGGGTTGGACCAGTCAGCAACAGTGAATGAGAGTCTCTTTGTCTCTACATCCAAGCCAGCACTGACTGTTCCTTCTCTTTAGGATGTGTGCCAGTCTCTGTCATGTGAGATGATATGTCATTGCTGTTTTGATTTGCTGTTGATTAATCCTGATGATTAATGATGAAGAGCACTTTTTATATGCCTTTTGGTCATTCAAATTTCTTTGAGGAAGTTTCTGTTTATTTCTTCTCCCCGTTTCTTAATGGGGTTGAATTTTTTTTCTTGTAAAGTTCTACAAGTGTCTTGTATATCTTTGAATATTAATCCCTTATCAGATAGGTATTGGGTAAATATTCTTTCCCATTCTGTGGACTGTCTTTGTAGCTTGGTCACCATTTCTTTTGAGATGCAGAAGTTTTTCAGTTTCATATAATCACATTTGTTTATCTTTGCTTCCATTTGCAATCTCGGTGTTTCGTCTTTGAAGTTGCCTTTAGCTTCAGTGTTGTAGAGGGTTTTGCCTATGTTGTTTCGATGTACCTTATGGATTCATGTCTGATGTTGAGATCTTTAATCCATTTAAAATATTTTATTATACTTTAATCCATTTTGACCTGACTTTTGTGCACTGCATTAGAAGGAGTAGACCCGAGTAGTTCCTTCCAGGAAATTCCCAGGGATAGAGGATCCCTGGGGGTACAAGCTCCCTGCTGCCACTTCCTGGGTGCTCTAACTCTGCTGAGAGGCAACTGGAACAGTTCATGAATGTGATTACAGTGATGATCCCATGCCCACACCAGTTTTAGAGAGGACTTCTGTTGTGAGGGGTTTCACAGTGCTAGCTACCCAGTTTCTAGAAGGTTCCATTGATCAAACCTTCCCCAGTGACTCAAATTCCAGTTGTCTGTGCCTGAACCAAGTTTTGAAGTCATCAGTTGCTACCTTGGACCAGAACTATGCTGGCAGTTTAAGGGATCTCTGACGTCCCTAAGTCCCCCTAAGTCCCCGATAGCTGGGGTGTAGGTTGCTTCTGCTTCCACCCAGTGTCTGCTTCCAGTAGTATCTGCCTTGTTAGTATCTTTGTGTGTTCCATTATCCTACAGTACCTGGAAGACCTCCCTGCCTGTGCTCACTAATGCAGTGCTCATGTACCTGAATCCTTGGGATAGGCTTTCAAGCATCCCAAAATTCTCTGTGTCCCAACCATCACAACTGTCCCATCCTTCCTTGGGTTGTGATGTCCAGATAATTTCTTTTTCTTCCAATTTGATTTTTTAAAAAATATTTTATTATACTACCGTTAGATATACAATTACAAGATGTTCATGTTTGAGTTTTGGTTCTACAGTGTTCCAACACCCATCCCTCCACCCGTGCCAATTTCCTATCACCAATGCCCCCTACTTCCCTCCCCCTTCCCCCAGCCTGCCTCCATGGCAGGTTCGTTATCTCCTTTCTCTCTTTCTCTCTTTTCCTTTCTCTCTCTCTCTCTCTCTCTCTCCTCACTTCCGTTTCTTACACATTGTGGATTGTAATATATTCTAGAACATGATTGGTTCCATTAGTTTGATTACTGTGCAGCTACGAAGCCATGTGACTCAGGGAGAGCCAGATGGCAGCTCTACCCTGAGTCCCTACCCCCTACCCCCTACCCCCCTACCCACCTACCCCCCTACCCCGCCTCCTGTGTGACTGAGTCTCTGCATGATGGTCAATAGCTCTGAGGCAGTTCGTGGGTGGGGCCACCAGGTCTCTGGAACAGGTTAGAGAGAGGAATGGGGACCCCAGCTCCATTTCCACAAATGCCTGGTGACTTCCTCCTCCGAGAGCCACCTACCTGATGCTCAGATAATTTCAATGTGATTTTGTTACACATTTGACTTCCTTTTATGCTGCTTTCTGTATTTTTGTTTGTTTGTGATCCTCTACTGTCTTGCCTTTTCCAGAGATGTTTCAACCTTTTAAATATCTATCTATCTATCTATCTATCTATCTATCTATCTATCTATCTATCTATCTATCTATCTATCTATCTATCTATCTATCTATCTATCTATCTATCTATCTATCTATCTATCTATCTATCTATCTATCTATCTATCTATCTATCTATCTATCTATCTATCTATCTATCTATCTATCTATCTATCTATCCACTACTCTATCCTCTATATCATATCTATCTCTATCCATCTATATCTATCTATCTATCTATCTATCTATCTATCTATCTATCTATCCATCTATCTATCTATCTATCTATCTATCTATCTATCTATCTATCTATCTATCTATCTATCTATCTATCTATCTATCTATCTATCTATCTATCTATCTATCCACCTCTATCTATCCATCTATCCATCCATCCATCCATCCATCCATCCATCTATCCATCCATCCATCCATCCATCCATCCATCCATCCATCCATCCATCCATCCATCTATCCATCTATCATCTATCATCTATCATCTTTCTATTTATATATCTAGGGTTGGGGGTTGTGGGTTATTGTGAGAAAGAGCTAAGTCTAGAGTACTATTCTACCAAACCTTATATGGCAGAACTTGATTAGGTTTTTTCCTGAGAAAATAAAGATAAACATCTTTCTATGTGTATGCTTGTAAGTAGTTTGTCAGATGTTTTGAAACTTGTTTCAGGAAAATTCCTTTTTTATTTTATTTTTTTTTCTCCCCTTAGTTTTGGGGCCAGACCTAATGGTGCTCAGGGTTTACTCCTGGCTCTGGGCTCAGAGATTACTCCTGGTGGGCTCTAGGGGTTCAACTTACAGGGGTTGAACCCAAGTGAGCTTTATGCAGGGGCAGGCCTGCTGAATGCCAGGACAAAAACTCAGCCCAGCAAAATCCTTTTCATTTTTTTTTGTGTGTATGTATGTATGTGTGTTCCCCAGAAATATCACTAAAGCTGACTGATTTTTGCCTTCCCTGAGTGATGCAGATACTGAGCTTGTTTCTTTTCTGTAGTGTTCCTTGAGTTCATTCCCACATTGGATTGAGCCCTGCACATACAGGCAGAGCAGGAAGGTTTGGAAAAACTGATAGAGACTCATGTGCATGCCAATGGTTCTGGAAGATATTTCTGTGTTTTCAAAGTTAGGGGCGAGTCCACAAAACTGCATTCTGACATCAGTGCAGATTTCAGGGTTTCCAAGATGCTTCCAGCCTCAATGGTTTTCTAAAAAGGCCCACAGAAAACTGCAATTCTCATAATTAGTGTTTGTTACAGTGAAGACACATTAAAATCAGCCAAATAAAGCAACATAGAGTGCAGAAAAGCTTCCAGCATTTTTTTACTGGTGGAGTGATTAGCATGCTAACTCTCTGTGGTAGTGCAAGTGATAGTACTGTTCCTGCAGAGGAGCAGACAAGGAAGCTCACCAGATCCTTTTATACAGACCGGACTGATTCCCTGTTAGCTTCACAGATAAAGAGTAGGTATAGAGAGCCCATAAGCCCCATCATAAGCCATATTTTAAAATTGCATAGAAGCAAACACCCCAGGATATAGGTGAGCCTCCTGGTGAAACTCACTTGAGATTTTTGTTTGTTTTGTTTTGTTATTGGTCTGTCTCAGTGATTTTCAGGGCTCTTCCTGGCTTTGTGCTTGCGATCAAATGTGATTCCAGGGATTTAAATCAGTGTCAGCTGCATGTAAGGCAAGTGCTTTAACCCCCCCTCCCCTGCTATTTCCAGTCCCACTCTGAGTTTCATTAAGATCAGATGAAGGGTGAGACAGTTGGGGGATGGCAATGAAGAACTTTCAGCTATTCCTTTAGGGCACAGCTCGCAGGAGCAGATGTTAGGCATTGGCTCCCTGCATGGGGAGCTGGAACTTACATTAAAACACCTCTAAACATGAACAACGTTGTAATTGTATATCTCACTGTGGTATAAAAATATTTAATAAAAATTAAATAAAAAAAAACCCCTGCTGGATATACCTCAAGGGCCTCATCCTGCATTTGATTTTTAATCAGTGTCGTTTAACTATCATCAAGCAAAGTGAATACAATGGCTATCATTGACTTTGTGTCTAGTGAATTATCCAAATGAAGTGGTCTTGCTCCCCCCCCCCGCAGTTGTGACTGTTATCAGGAAAGAGGGCATGCTTAAGAAGTACTCTCTGAACGTTGTACTTATGAAAACAAAAGCTGGAGTCAGGCCATGATTCAGAGAAATAAGTGATTGGAGAAGAATAAAGGCGAGGATTTCTGGAAGGCTGCAGTGCACAGAGTATGGAAATGCAGATGTGCTGCAACCAGTTATGGGCAGCGAAATTGATCAATGGAGTTTGGAAACGTTAACTCCAATTCTCAAGCAGGTGCTCCAGTGAGGGAAGCAAAGGTCTGAGTAGGTGCAACACACTCAGGGGTCAGGTGGAGAGATGGAGGACATTAAAGTGTCTTAAATATCAGTTTAGAAGAGTTTGAAGAGCTAGAGGAATCAGATGATGGAAACTTGGATTGCTTGGGGTTAGATTTCCTGACCTGATGCCCGGTGATGTCCCAAGACTATGCACACATGAATGTGAATGATGGTTGGATGTGCAGAGATACTTTTCTGTGAGCGCTTAGTGTGCCAATCCACTACTTAATAGGTAAATCCGCTTTATCCTGAATTAAAAAACTTGTTAGTGAATCCACACAGGTGATATACTTAGATCAAAAGAATGTATGAATGAAATTAAAGTGAAAGTTTGAAACTTGAAAAGTTTTATAAACATTGTAGTGATTGTCTATTTTTTGTCTGAATGTATTGACTGTATACCACTCCAAATATACATTTATTACTGAGCACTACAAAATATATAAAACATATTTATAAAACTACAACAGTATGCCACCTGCACGGCAAGAAGCCTGGCAAGCTGCTCGTGTAGTATTTGATATGCCAAATACCAGTAACATTTATATTAGGTCATCCCGTGACTTAATATAATGGTTTGAGGCTCTCTATGTTCCTGGAGTAAGCGGATGCCTTTGGGTTCTACTAGCATGAGACAGGACATATGGAGATATTACTGGTGCCTGCTCTAGCAAATAGATGATTAACGGGAAGATAGTGATAGTGATTTATAAAACCATAAATAATTCCTTTCAGATAATATTTATGACACTCCATGTAGAAAGTCATAAGGTTGCCCAAGTTTTTACAGAGGCTATCAATTTAAAGCAATATAGGATATCCTACTGCCCCTCAAGGTATTGCAGGTGTGGCTGCGGTGCCTGGCTGCGTTGGCAGGTGTCAGGCAGTAGACAGGCTTGTCTATACCCAGGGCTCTGCCCTGTGGGGCCAGGATGGTTGATGGTCTGACATAGAAAAAGACTGGGCCCTCTGGGATACTTTTCTGTGAGCACTTAGTGTGCCAATCTACTACTTAATAGGTAAATCTGCTGTACTCTGAATTAAAAAACTTGTTAGTGAATCCACACAGGAGCTATAATTAGATCAAAGAATGTATGAACCACAACAGAGCTGGCAAGCAACCTGTGGTGTATTCGATATGCCAAAAACAGTAAAAATAATGGACCTCATTCCCAATGAATGGAGACGTTACTGGCACCCGCTCGAGTAATTCGATGAACAACAGGAAGACAAGTGATACAAGTGATAGGATATCTGGTGAACAAAAAGGGATTCTGTAGAATGGTCTGTGTAGACACAAGATAGAGTTTACACAGATCAGTGAACATCCCTCTGCAATGATAAACACTGGGATTTGGGAACAGAAAACTTGCATGTTAAACTCAATTACTAGTTTGGTACTGGGCAGTAATTGAAACCACCCCTACGACTGAAGGACATAATCTTAAAAACAGAATGACCCATGACATATTGTGTGATGTTGGGGAAATACTCCAAAGGGAGAGGCAGTGACAGATGACTTCCATTACAAAATGGAAATTATTTATGCTCCTAGGAGGAATGTAAGGAGAAACTCATTGCGTTTATGAGCAGGGAGATTCTTTTTCTTTAGGGCTGGTTTTAGAGCCACAGAGTGAATGCAGAGTTTTATGATCACTTGAGTCACTTGGGTAGTAGCCTATAAACAACTTGTGCTTGACCAATGAAGGACTGCAGGCTTATGGATGACAGAAGATAAATTTACAGCAATAATTTGGGAGGTTGTCACTCTGCTTAAAGAAGGTAAAAACAAATCAGCCCAGTGGGTTGAGTTACATGCTTATTTGCCCCTATGTTTGGGTTTTTACCAACTCATGGAAAGTGGTCAATGGTTTGGTAATGTGGTCAGGCAGTGAAAATTAGCTTATTAAAGACATGTGTGTATGGGTACAACCCCATGAAAATCATTATGGGAATTTAAGAGGTGCATTAAAGTAGAATATAAAAAGATTACGATATAAATTTGTTTTAAAAATGAAATAAAAATATATAAATTTTGATTTTAAACCACTTTTATTAAGGTACTAGAATTTACATTACCGATTATCACACTTCATGCATACATCATACCCCAACCTTTACCAGAGAGCCAGATTCCCTCCACCAGCTTCCCAAAGGTTCCTCCTAATCCCTTCTTCCCATACAAGGCAAAGCCTTATCCTTTGAAGAAGCTCCTTTACCACTTTTTTGGTGGTGGTGTTGGGCCCTAAATGGCAGTGCTCAGGGCTTAGTCCTGGCTCTGTTTTCAGGAGTCTCTCCTTGTGGTGCTGGGAGGTCCTTATGTAATGTTAGAGATCTAATCCAGGTTGGCCATGTGCAAGGCAAGAGCCTTACATGCTCTACTATCACTTCTGCTCATTGTCTAGTACATTTAATTAAACAGGTTTCAAGACTATGAAATCCTAAACTGTTGCCTGTCCATACAGCTCTGTATATTTCCTTGAAATCTGAGTGATAAGCGAAGTGACTAGAGTAACCATCCCCAATTTCCTGAAGTGATGACAGAATAAGTCCTGAACAGTGCTGGATGTAACTATTAAACCTTTTCCCCAATAAAAAAAAACTGATGGGATGGATTAAAATTTATATGGAAGGATACAGACAAGGGAGGAGGGATCAATTAAGGTGCACGGATGTTTTAAGGAAATTGCCTTATATTGTTATGTAAGAAGAAGTGCAAGAAGAAACTTTGTGAAAGAGCCCAAGAAGGGTAGGAAGAATTGAAAGGTGATCTTTCAAAAGACTTGAAAAACTTGCTAGTAGATCTAATTGGGCCTAGACTTTTTGTTTTTTGGGGAGACCTGATTATATTACAGCATGTGAATTGGATTCTTTAGGTGCTCCTAATGTTTAGGAAACATTCCTCCTCATTTAACCTTGTAAAGTCCAAAATGTATCCATTTTTTTCAATTTCAGTTGGTAACAGCTCTAGTCCAGTAGTCATCTCCAAATAGCAAAACATGTCCAGCCCATCTGATTTTCGACACCTTGGCAAATGAGACAGAATCCCTGACTCTGGATTGTGGACTGAGGTCGGAAGTCCGGATTCCTTCTCTCACTTGAGTGAGGCGTGATATTCCAAGCATAGCACTTTGGATTTCTCTTTGGGAGACCCGAATAGCATTCTCATCCTGCTTTTGTAGGGCCCAGGTCTCTGAGGCGTATGTTAATGCAGGGAGAACGGTGGAGTCGAAGAGATGTGCCCAGAGCCGGAGGTTTTTTGTCCTTTTAGCTATTTCTTCGATGCTTTTGAAGGCATTCCATGCCACTCTTCCCCCTGCGCAGCTCAGGTTTTAGGTCGTTCATCATGTTGACTTCTCGACCTAGGTACACATAATTGCTGCATTCAGAGATGTTTGTTCCATTAAGAGTAAATGGAGCATCTGGAACTAGTTCGTTTTTCATGAACATTATTTTGTTGAGATTCGGCTGTAGACTTACCTTTCCACATTCTCGGTTGAAGTCAGCCAGCATTTGTGCTGCTTGGCTAATGTTTGGTGTTATTAGAACAATGTCATCAGCAAAGCAGAGGTGGTATAGTTGCCGACCACCGTCTATCTTCACTCCCATTTCTTCCCTTTCTAATTGTTGCATGATGCTCTTGAGGGTGGCGCTGAAGAGTTTTGTAAAATGGTATTACCCTGTCGAACCCCTCTTTTGACATCAATGATCACTTTCTTGTAGAATGGTGAGATCCTGGTGTTGAATCTGTAATACAGCTCATGAAGGCAAATTAGGAAAGATATTTTTGAGTAAAATGTAGAATGGTTTTGGATACAAACTAAGAATAAGAATAGTTGGGTTGAATGAGAACTCTATTCTTTTACGGAGAAATTTTCATACTGTTTTCCACAGGGGTTGAACTAGACTACCAAACATCCTCAAAAGTTCCCTTTTTACAACACCAACATTCTCATTGGTTCTTCTAATCTTTCATTTGTGTATGTTTATATGTCTATCAGTCTGTCTATCTATCTGTCTGTCTGTATGTCTGTCTGTCTGTTTATCTACCTACCTACCTACCTACCTATCTATCTACCTATCATGTATCTATCACCTGTATATCTGTCTGTCTGTCTGTCTGTCTGTCTATCTATCTATCTATCATCTATCATCTATATATCATCTATCTATTTATAATTTATCTATCATCTGTCTGTGTGATCGTCTATCATCTATCTACATATAATTTTCTTTGGTTTTAGATGATGCCTCTGTCATATTTTTTTGGTATTTTTATGATAATAAGTGATAAGGAATACCTTTTCATCTATTTGTTGGCCATCTGTATGCCTTCTTCATGGAAATGTCTGTTCATCTCTATTTCTCACTCTTTTTCATATAATGATTACATTATTATTGAGTTTCATAAGAGCTTTATATATAATACATTATGTAAAATATTTTGTTCCTCTTGGTAGGGAATCTTTAAGTTTTAACTTGAATTACTTGACCTTGAAAAACCTTTTTAGTTTGATATAATCCCATTTGTTTATCTGTTTCTGGTATCTTTGCCAGAGGAAAGGGGCTGGAGAGATAGTACAGTGGGTAGGCACTTGCTTTGCACACAGCTGACCCAGATTTGATCCCCAGCACACCATATGGTCCTCTGAGCACTACCAAAAGTGATCCCTGAGTACAGAGCCAAGAGTAAGCTCTAAGTAATGCTGGGTGGCCCCAAAGAATACAAAACAAAGCAAAACACCTTTAATGTCTAGTCCTGGAGCATTTTTCCTACATTCTCCCAAAGAATTTTTATGGATTCTGGCCTAGTATCTAGATCTTTCATCCAATTTGAATTAACTTTTTGTATTATGTCAGATGCAGTTCCAGTTTATTTTTTCCATTTGATTATCCAATTTGTCTGCATCGTTTATCTGATTTTCCCAGTACCTATTTATTGAATAGGCTTTTCTTGCTCCATTTCATCCATCCAGCTCCTTTTTCATTTATTTACTGTCCATTTATTTGAAAGTTTATCTCTGAGTTCTCAATGGCTAATCTCTATCCCTCTGTTCCATGCTGTTTTGATTATTATAGTTTAATAGAATAGCTGAAAGTCAGGAAATATGACCTCTCCCAACTTCTTTTTTCCAAAATGGTTTTGATTATTCAGGGTGTTTTGTGATTCCAAACAACTTTTATTAGTGATCATTTTAAGTCCTGAAAGAATGTCATTGGAATTTGGATTGGAATTGCATTTTTTGTAGGGTACGCCATTATGACAATATTGATTCTTTCAGCCTCCAAACGTGGGATATTTAAGTTTTCTGATGTCTTATATTTTCTTTGTGATTTATTTTATAGTCTGATACTTTGCCATACTGGTTTATTGTTTCTTACTGAACATGTTAGATCTTAGTATATTTTTATGCCGTCTGAAAAGAAAGATAATGAGTTTTTCCAGTTTAGATGTCTTCAATTTCTTTATATTGCCTACTTACTGTGGCTAGGATCTTAAATATTATATTGACAAATTAGTGAAATCAGTAGACAGTTTTGCCTTGTGCCTGATCTCAGAGAAATACTTTGAGGTTTGTACTGTTACAAATTAGTCTGACTATGTTTTATTGGTATATGGCCATTATGTTCTTGAAAAAATTTCCTTCAATCCCTAATTTTTTCTAAATGATTCATCATGAATAGATTTAAATTTTTATGAAAGCTTTCTCTGCATAGATTGATACAATTATATGCCTTTTATCTTCCTTTTTGTTGATATGGTATATCAGTATAACATAAATTAATTTAAAAATGTTTAACCACTATTGTGGTATATGATTATGAAATAAATATTTAAGAAGATCTCCATCCTTTAGGAGTTAGTTTTCATGCCAGTTTTTCTTATATACTCATACTGCATATACGTCGTGGTTTTATCTGGTAATTGTATTTAATACCTTTAATATTTCACTTAGTTTAATCTCTCAAGGTAGCTCATTGTGTCCTTAATGTCACAATTTCTAGAGAAACTGGGGGAGCTATGAAGGAGAAATGAGTGGAGGAGACCTCCTAGTGGTAGGGTGGCACTGGAACTTTTTTGTGAGTTGTATTTTTTTTTTGCACCTACAGAGATGTGAAACTAAACCCTAGGAACACCATGTTATATGCCACTGGTAAATCATTAAAACATTCTAGAAGTGTGGCTGGAGCGATAGTACAGCAGGTAGGGTGTTTGCCTTGCATGTGGTTGACCCAAGTTTGATCCTGGGCATCCCATATGGTCCCTCGAGCGCCACCAGGAGTAATTCCTGAGAGCAGAGCAAGGAGTAAACTAAAAAAATATTCTAAAAGCTCCTTCAAATATGGCTAGAAATGTAAAATAAAAACTCCAAAAACTTAAGAATCAAAGACAAAATCATTAAGACATTTTAGAAATACTTTATACTGAATAATAATTGTGTATTATATATAGATAGCTGCTAGACTAAAACATCAACTAAAACATTATTAAAATGGCAAAAAGTCACATGGGAAAGTTTGCATGTGTCTTCTACATTACTATCAGGAAGATGCAACATCAAAACAATGGAATATCTCATCCCACAGAGACATGCACACATCAAAATGAACAACCAGTGATAGTGCGGAGTGAGGAGAAAAGGGATACTCATTCACTACTGGTGGGAATTTCAACTGGTCCAGCCTTTCTGGGAAACAGCATTGACATTATTACAAACTAGAAATTGAGCTTCTGTATTGACCCAGCAGTACCACTCCTGGGAATATCTCCTGAGGACCCAAAAACACAAATGCAGAAAATCCAACTGTACTTCTATGTTCATTGCAGCACTATTCTCAATAGCCAGAAACAACCCAAGTGTCCCAGAAGAGATGATAACGAAACTACGATTCATCTACAAAATGGAACACACATAGATGTTAAGAAAAATGAAGCCATAACATTTGCTTAAACATGGATGAGCAAAGAAATCAGGCTGAGTGAAAGCAGGCAGAGGGAGTAGGACAAATATAGGATGATTGCACTCATTTGTGGGAAATAAAAATAGTAGTACTTGAATAATACTCAAGGACAATAAAATAAGGGCCAGGAGAACTGGTCCGTGTAGGGAGCTTGTCTCAAAAGGAAGAGGCAGAAAGAGAGAGAGAGAGAGAGAGAGAGAGAGAGAGAGAGAGAGAAAGAGAGAGAGAAAAGAAAAGTGTCTGTCATAGAGGTTGGCTGTGGGGGGCAGGGGGTGAAAGGAAGACTGAGACATTGCTCGTAAGAAATAAACACTGGTGAAGGATGTGTGATGGAACATTTATGATTAAAACACAATCATGAACAACTTTGTACCATGCATTTCATAGTGATTCAATTAAAATTTTTTACAAATTAAAAATAAAAAATTTTCATTTATAGGGGCCAGAGCAATAGTACAGTGGGTAGGGCATTTTACTGTGCACATGGGTAACCCAGGATACCCCATATGGTATTCTGAACCTGTCGGGAATGATCCCTGAGCACAGGGCCAGAAGTATGCCCTGAGAGCTTCTGGCTGTGACCCCCTAAATGAACATAAAAAGAATAGTGATGTTCAAAAAAGAAGGAAAAAACACTGGGTCTCATTTCAGTGATACTTGCTAATCCCAAGATTCAACTGACTGACAGACACAGATCAATAAGTGCAGGTACTGACTCCTACTACTGCCTGCACTTACGCCAACCTTCCTCTCAGGTTTTAAACTAAAGTAATTATCACTGATATACAGTGATTAGCTAGACTAGAGATTGAACCCACTTCCCATACTGAATCTGATTCATGCCACCATACTAGTGAATCACCATGCCCTTAGCAGGGCAACCTTTATTTATCCACACATAACATCCAAAAATTCCTGAGGAATTTACTAGTTGTAGGTAAATGAGATAGGTGGACCCCTTCCTCCTGTAGATTTTTCTATTTCTTTCCTCATTTATCATGACCTCATTTGTCTTTCCTCATTTATCATGATTTTGAGGAACACTGGTCAGGTATTTTATAGAAATCTTCAAATCTGGGATTGTTTGTCATTTTCTTGTGCTCATGGGCAGATTCTAATGCTAAAATACTCAATCTTTGTCCTTTATGCATGCCCTTAAAAACACATTCATAAAATATTTGAAAATACATAATTCTCTTTTATGGTGCCAAAAATAGCATAGAGATTCTGCCTTTCTTTTCCCACTGACCATCTAGAGCATTTAAAACATCAAAGACTTCAAAAATTTTTACTTTGCTTCATCATTGTTTTTTTATTCTGGAAAATCACAACTGTCTTGGATAATGTTTTCTTCACAGCAATTTTTTTCTGGTTCAGAACAGGAAAGAAGTGATACTTCTTATGCCTCAGGATGTTCTTGGGAAACCAGGTTTCCTCAATTTTACCTATGCACTCACTTCACAACATACTTCACAACTCACTTTAGTAACACATTTCACTAACACGCACAATCTATTTTTAAGTCTCTGTATTTCCCATGTTTATTGAATTGTTATTGAATATCTGTGACTTCAATAGGAAGACCAGCCTTATGTTATTTGTATAGAATAACAAATATTATTGTTTATGAACCCCTTTGTTAGGTAGATTATGTTCTCAACACCATGGTAAAAATTTGAAATTTCATTAATTTCTTGAGAAAGGACAAAATCTTAACTGATCCTACAATATGAGTCTAATTTTCTAATGGGAAGAAAGAAATCCCTTCTGAGAGAAGTAGGAGTGATTCAGAGGGGAGAGAGAGATGGAAGAAAGAAGAGAGAGAAAAGAAGAGGAGGAGAAGGAGGAAGAAGAAGGAAGAAGGAGGAAGATGAAGACAAAGATGAAGACAGAAGACGAAAATGAAGATGAAGATGATGAAGAAGGAGAAAGAGAAGAAGAATAAGAAGGAGAGGAAAGAAGAAGGAAAAGGAAGAAGACAAAGATGAAGATGAAAATGAAGATGAAGAGAATGGAGAAGGAAGAGAAGGAGAAGGAGAAGAAGGAGGAGGAGGGAAGAGGAGGAGGAGGAAGAAGAAGAAAGAAGACAAAGACAAAGACGATGGAGCAGGATAAGGAGGAGGAGGAGAAGGAAATAGAGAAGTATAAGGAGAAAGAGGAGGAGAAGGAGAGAAGGAGGAGGAGAAGGAGGAGGTAAATAAGGAGGAGGAGAAGGAGAAGAAGAAGGATAAGAATTATAAGAAGGATAAACCCTAAAGTAAATGCTATTCAAGCTTAGAATCTGAGTTTGGCCTTAGTTAAACACTCTAGTGAATGGAGGACATGTATGTGATCAAGGCAGAGCTGGATCTACAGTGTGAACCTTGGTAGTACTTTGTTGACAGCAGTTACATTCTATTCATGATATCATTGGAATTCATTGTTTGAAATTAGTTTTCCAAAACCTCATTGTATCAATAATATTTTACTTATAGGTTTGTTATATATGACTGTTCGGTTGTAAGGTTTAATTATCAATTTCTGCAAATTTGTCATTAGTTTGCAAGAATAAATGCTTGATAAGCTATTTATATATACAGGTGTGACAAAGAAATAGGCATTAAGGATGTCAGTGTTCTATTCACAGAACTCTGAATTAGGCATTAGGGATGAATGGGTTAACAGCAAATTAGTAAATTAGTCATGCATCCTTTAGCTTTCCCTTAGTAGAGCTAATCCTTTGAATAGTAGTTAATAACTTTTCTAAGTGTGTATCATTCATCTTGCAAGTGTGTCCCTATGATATTTAATAATACTGTGGATATATTCAAATCAATAAATATATCTTACTCAAAAAAAAAGAATTATAAGAAGGAAGAGGAGGAAGAGGAAGAAAAAAGGAGAGGGAAGGGTAAGAGGAAGAGGAAGAAGAAGGAGAAGAAGAAGAAGAAGAAGAGGAAGAAGAAGAGGAGGAGGAAGAAGAAGAAAAAGGAGGGAGGAGGATTTACCAGAGTAAGAAGAAAGAAGAAGAAAGAAGAAAGAAGGATAAGAAAGAAGAAAGAAGAAGAAAGAAGAAAGAAGGCCCTTGCAGCAGAAGAGAGCTCCACAGAGAAAAGAAGAAAACAGTGTGTGGCCTTGATAGACACAGACAAGTCTGGAAATCTCGTTTATGTTATTAATAATAACACAATTATTTGACCATGGGTTCTCTGGAGGGTGGAGTGTAACTGAGATTCGCTCAAGGCTGAGATTGAAGAGAGATGACACCAGTATGCAGCTGAGAAGGATGAAGGGCAACTACAGACTTCAGGCAGGTGAGGACACCTGGTAAGTTGGGGATATTTCCCCTTTCCTTTTTCATAATCCAGATTGTTATTATAACAACTGGTGGTACACACAGACCTGGTTTTTGTTCTTGTGGCCTTAATACACATGTACACACATCTTTTAGAGGCTCACTTGGGGTTTTAGTCTCTTAGCTGTGGCACTCACACATCTTTGACTGCATTGTCAGCCAGAAATAGGTTGTCGTGTTGGAGATCAGAGCACAGAGCTGCCAGGTCCAAACATGTGAATGTATCGGGAATTGAACTTCTGCTGTTATGCTTGCAAGACAGGTGTTAGGTGTTCTAAGATGCTGTGCTACTCCCTAGAGCCCTTGGCCCAGGGTCTTCAAGAGGTTTCCAATAATTATATGTGATCTTCAAGGTTAAATATTCTGTGAATAGCAATGGAAATTGTTGTCCATCAATAGAAATGTTTTCATTTTATAGCTTGAGTTATTCCCAACTGCACTGAATTCTTAAGGACATTTCAATTGCCACCAGTGTTATTTTTGACACAATTATAGAGTGAGAGATTCCAGCATGGCAGGCATTGCTCTGTTTGAACCACTGACACCAATGCTGAGTCTGAAAATAGGTTGATGAGAAGACTCATCTTTTCACCAACAACTGACAGTGAAATTAGACTTATTTTATTTTCAGCTTTCTTAAGAGCATTCTATACCACAACAGTCTTAGTAAAATCCCAACGCTGATATTCATATCCTTTATTTTCTTTGCCAGATCACATAGGAACATGGAAATTTAATTTTCTTAGTTAAATATATATATACATATATATGTACATTTTATATACATTTTGTGTGATTTCCCAGGTCTGAAATAATGAGAATTGAGCCATAAAATTATGAACATAATTTTGAATACATATTCTCCCTTTTGTAAAATGAGCCACAATTAGATACAAATGTAATTTTATATTTTAGTTGTTGCTAGTATCGCTAATTTTTTTCCGTTGGATTGTCTTCAATTGTAGAAAAGAAAGACATACAGTGGCCTGGCTCCAGGAAAAAAAGGTAATGCAAATAGAAGAAACCTCACAGGCAATTTGAATCCAGCTGTTCTGAATTTGAGTGTGGGAACAAACGATTTGCAGTCACTGAAGTTTCAGATTTCAGGCCATTACAAAAGAATGAGGGTGAGCTTCAAGCAAAGATACATTATGCCAAAACGTTTGTAATGTTGGACACAGGCACATTTCAAAGCACAGTTGTAACTTCTTAAGTAATTTTTTCTCAGATGGACCTTAATTGAGACAATTTTACTGCAGTCAATGCTTTTCAAAGTTTAGAAAGAAAAATGGTAGTTGAGAAAAGTGCAGGATTAATAGGAATGTTAAAGATGGAAAAACAAGCCAAAGTTAATATCACAATATGATCAAAGCATAAAAATGTTCAAAACCTTTTGTGTAGTTCTTCTGGCTGTATGAATGACAGGCCCAGCCCAATCAATTAGCAAACCACCACCCTAGAAAGTGCTTCTCTTGTTCCCCTCACATGTTTACAAAGATTTATAGTGTGTGTTAACCAGATGAAGGTTCTCAACGGTCAGGGAAAGCATGAACCACTCCAAGTCAGTGAACCTCAAACAGAAGGGGTGGGTTCCTTCCACCTGCAGGTATTTGTAATGTGTACATCTCCATGTTAGGGCCAGACTATTGACCAAAATGGTACTTTCAGAATTCTTACTTTACATACTGAGTGAGTTTGGGCAGAAGAAAATAGCATTGAGTGATGTTTTCATAAAGTCCAATGGAATGGCATGGAAATGATATGTCTAAGACCCAGTGTAATTGATTGGGCTTTTAGAACAAAGTCCAGATGCTTGTACTTCTTGTATCAGGCATGTGCTTAGTTGGGAGTAAGTGATCACCATGAAAATCTCCTTATTTCGTGAATTGGGGGTTTGGTGTAACCACAATATGCTTCCTGAATACTGTGCACATGCTTAGTACTTATTAGGATTCAATGACTGGTCAGGAAATGCGTCCACCACAAACTTAATGGAAAATACATGTACATCATGTTAATGCACATATTCAAGAGTGCAATGGCAGCTGCTATATACATAGGGAGTTGGTGCCCACTGTGCTCATTCATGCACAAGGTATTTTTCTAAGGAGACTTGTGAGTGAGATCATGACCCTGTTTTAAGATTCCAGACTCCCACTGGGTTACAGTTATCAGAAAATAAGCAAAACCCCACACATATATTAGAAATATTCTCAGAGGTGACTTATGAGACTTGTCAATGGGAACAATGTTCTGTGTGAAGGGAAGAGAAATACCAAAAGTAGTGAGGGGTAAACCAGAGGAATGTTCACACTTGAGCTGTCTCAAGTTCTCTGATGTTGTTGTGAAATGCTGGGTTCCAGGCCAGAGGTTCTGATTCAGCATAATCAAAGGTTTAATAATCAACGTAATTATGATAATCAGAAGTTCTGATCATCAATAATCAACATTTCTGATCAGGTTCCCTGATGTTCCTGATGTAGTGAGTTGATTTTGCATTTTTCTTTTTACCTATGTAGGTTTTCTATGTACATAGGTTTTACCTATGTACCTAAGCAGCCCCTGAGGTTAATACATTTCTGTCACTGCAATGACCTTAACTGGCCTCGACCCATCATTTTTGAAGCATCACAAAGTTAGTGATCAGATACACTTGCATTCCACATTTTGGAAAGATTGGGTTAGTGAGACAAAGAGAAGGTGCTGTGTCAGAATCAGCAGTTGGAGAGGGCTGTTGGTGGGATCCAAGAGTGAGGCCTTCACAGTAAGAGGTTTATAGCTGAAGCTAAAGTCAGTTGAAGTGTCACCCAGGTGGACCATGGTCCTTAACACAGAAGCAGAGAGGACAGAGGTCTGTGAAGTCAGGGAAGCTATGAATGTGGTCTGGACAAAAACAAAAACAAAACAAAACAAACTAGTGGAGGCAGTTATTTTTTAATAATAGTTTTGAAGACACATATGTTTGACTTGCAGAGATATATAATATATGAAAGAGGGAAGGGATATAGTTAAGCAAACTGCAACACCTAGAGCTGACACATGAAAACTGTCCTATGTAAATGAGCATCCTTCTAGTCATGTTAGAAGAGCATTCAATTTACAGTTGTATAAATCAGTCAAATAAAGTGACTGAGGTGTCAGATAATCAACCATGTGCTTCCTGCTTCAAGACCCATCATCAGAAGATTATTGTGGGGAATGCTGGTTGATAAAGGCTAGTTCTTCTACATGGTTCACTGACGAGGTTTTGATTTTTGTCAAGCTGTCATCTTGCATAATACTTTACCCTTCACATCTGAATATTCTATCTGGAATTCAGTATCATGATTGGTGTCTCTTATATCTATCCTCGAAGATCATTGCGAGTACATTTAGAAGGGATGGTGTGACAAAGTGGAAAAATCTTGGTGCTTGGAATGCATAGTTGGGCTTCTTTCTTTTTTATCCTAAAGGATAAAATAAAGGCAAGCCACTTCTTTGAGCCTTTATTTTCTTATTAAAATTGATTATAGGGCCATAACAATGGATAGGGTGCTTGCCTTTCATGTGTCCGACTTAGCTTTGATCCCGGCACTCCATATGGTCCCATAAGCCCCACCAGGACTGATTCCTGGATGGAGAGCCAGAAGTAAGACCTGACTATCACTGAATGAGACCCAAAACCCAAAACCAAATTAAAGAAAAATTGAGTATATAACATTGACTTATTTACAGCTTTTTTGAAGAGATCTAAATAGCCACATGAATCTAGACTATTAATATGGAGTTTCAGTTAGAGTGTTACAAACTGCTTAATGTATTGAAAACTACTCTGTATGTGGAAGAGGTTGCTATGAGTTTGTAAAATGTTTAGGTCAACCAACCAGATCTTGATTCTGGATGGTTCCTTT
This sequence comes from Cryptotis parvus, assembly GCA_021461705.1. Lineage (NCBI taxonomy): Eukaryota > Metazoa > Chordata > Mammalia > Eulipotyphla > Soricidae > Cryptotis > Cryptotis parvus. Next base: position 38,004 of record JAJIBD010035715.1, read on the forward strand.
ATCTCAGGGCATGAACATGCATTGCCAGACAGATTCTCTGGTATACTTAAGTTTCTGCTGTAGGCACTTAGCAGTGTTTGAAGGTCAGAGTAAAACTTTCTTAGATTTCACATTCTTATATAAAAACAGCATTTCTTTTATTTTACTCATCCTTTTTATTTATTTATTTTTATTTTTGGGGTACACATGGTGGTGCACAGGCTTATTCTTTACTTTGTGCTCCAGATCACTCCTAGCAATATTTAGGGGATCATAAGCAGTACTGGTACTGAGGATTGAACCTAGATTAATCACATGCAAAACAAGTACCTTTCCCTGTGTACTATCTCTCTGGTTCCCAGAAAATTTCTGAGTACTCTAAGAAGTGGTACTTCTATTGATACAGTTTTGGCATTCCAGGAAAATTCCAGGCATTTATTTCTAGGGAAATAAAGGCAGGAACTGTGGCACAGAATACATATAATTTTGTTGGTCCAAATGTAATAATTCTAGATAGTAAATATTAAAATCTGCAAATAATTTTAGGATTAAATATAGTGCATGTAAAACTTTGTTGGACTCGAGAAATAAAGGAACCGATAACACTATGAATTATTTCTTGGAAGATCAAATCTGGGTGATAAATTCAGGGGGACACAGGAGGCTTCTGTCTCCCAGCACAACAGCCTTCATCAAAGCTGGTTTATGAAGACTTTCTGGAGCTTCTGCCTCTAGCCGATTCATCGTTAGCAAGTGCTTTCTGTTCACCAAGAAGCCATCTTCTATTAAACTTATACTTGGGTTTCCATTCTATTCTTTCCTTATGATTTGTGATTCTGTTTGTAATGTAGCAACAGCCTCATGAATCACAAACTAGAACTATCTTTCTTCTAGAGATGCACACAGACATTCAAAGAAGTCCACTAATTTTCTCAAGATATATTTCCAGAGAGACACCCTTTATCTCAGTTCCTTGACTTATATTTATGTATTCCCAATAACATGTAGGTGACATGATTATTTTTTTTCCTGAGTGGCACTTATGAAATATCAGCCCTTACTGATCTTTCTGAAGCTGGAACTCCATAGATTACTACCCTCAGAGCTTTATTCTCTTGACTAGGCCTAGTGGAGCCCACAGCAGTGGAAGAATCATGGATTGAATGTGTAGATTTTTTTTTGCAGTCTTTGTCACTGTCCTGAACTCTCCCTCTCTAATGGGGTGCTGAACCCATTAGAGAGCACATTTCTAAGAATGTGACTGTCACATGTCACAGCAAATATTTGTTCATGCCCTAGAAATTTTGGTCAGTGTCATTGAGTCTTAGAGTTTGTTTGACAAACAACCATGTGAGATTTTCCTCATTGTTCATTTCCCTCATTGCTTCCTGGCCTAGGCTTATTTGAACTTGAGCTGCAAAGGCTAGGACTTGACACTGATGTCTCCAAGGAGACCCTTTTTATTTAATTTAATTTAATTTTAGTCCAGATGAGATGGTTATAATGGTGTTACAGCATGTAGTATTGATGGAAAAAGTTACTGCACTCACCACTGTCGGGGTGCTCCGCCGGGGTCCCCGACAGTGCCGGGAAGCGAGTTCCCTTCTACCTCGAAGCCGGTGAGGAATGGATGAACACTCAGGAATCCGATGCAGTTTTAAAGGCTTTACTTATCACAGGTTCAGGCATACAAATCAGCAAAAGGAAAAACCCGATGCTTAGGATTCCAGGCTAGAACCCCAGCCACGTGTAGGCCAAGATGGCGACCACCACGTGTAAAAACTTCCAAGGGGAATAAACGCTCACAAGGCGAGATCCCACAGGGAAGAAGACCTGGAGGCAGGAACCGGCTAGTTTATACCCCCCAGCAACTCAGACCTTCCTCCCATTGTTATGGAAAGCAGGGGAGGGTCCAATGCCCTAGGTAATCCCTCCCTGCATCTCACCTAGGGCCTTTACTGTGCTAATGTTTTGAGCGGGAATGCCTTTGAAATGTAGAGAAGGGGTTTCTGAGATGGCATGTCACTGTACCAAAGATCAACACCAATGCCAGTTAAATATTTCTCCAAGCCTTCACAAGTCTCCTCTACTTCATTGTAGTTTTATATTTTTATCAGGAGCCATGCTTGTTTGTTTGGAAGCAAACAGCATTTCTCCCTGGTCTAATTACTTAGGTGTCCTACGTGGCCAGGCTAATATGCTGGTAAGATCTAGCTAGTCCCACGATGATTGTGATAGCATGGGAGAATATTTATACCAGCTAGTACAGCATACATGGTCGGATAAACTGCCACATTTAGACTACCCCTTATCTATGGAGTGATTTGCGGGAGGCAATCCAGAGCAGATGCAGCGGCCCTTAGGAGTCCTGCAACACACCACCACTGTCCCCATGACCTTCCATCACCACTCCTGTGCCACCTCTAGGCTAGCTGGTCTTTATTTATTTTCATCCTTTCCCTTCTTTTTTGGATGCTTGTTTTGCAATCCAGAGCCAAGAGTTTGTCACTATTCAAGGCTTTTTAGATTATAGACACTTCTTAATGTTATAAATTTCTTTTTTATAAATTTTAATTAAGCAAATTCTGCATCTTATGTTATTTCTTTGTTTATATTAAAAAGTATTAGTCTATATTGGATAGCTCTTTTCTGGCCCTCTCTAATAATTGTTTTATTATATATTCTTTAAAAATAATGTTTTATATATTTGGTTATCATGTTTTAATTATATGGCAATAGTAAAATTATTGTTATGTTCACTTTAAGGTAAGTTAGTTTTGGATAAGTTATCTTACTCAGAAGATTTATGCTTGCCACCCAGTGGGTGAATTTTGAGGAAAGGATCCTAAATACTCTTCATGTCACCAGGGACTTGAATGATTGGATTCTGACTTTTAACACTTTAAACACTATTTTCATCTCTTTATTCTCTGCTGTTTTTCTTGCTCCTAGTCACAAATCTTTGAACCCTAGTTAATAGTCTGGTCCTCTGTTTGCTTTCAACACTAGGGTTTTGCTGCAGACTTGGCTGGTCAGCGGGTGCCCCAGCTAAATAGTTCAATAGCTTGGGCTTCCTCATTCTAGTCTGTTACCCAAGATCCTCACTCTCTCATCAGCTCTCTTAAGTGTTCCAGAAGCACTTTTTTTTAAAAAAAAAACCTCTTCTTCCCAATTTTGGTTTCATGAAAGGATTGACCAAAGCCACATTTGGTATACCAGAAGTCTCTAACAAGGTTTACAGTAGTGTTGAATAAGTGAATAAATTTTTTAAAAATCAGAGTTGGCTGAAATGATGGCCCTGCTTTTTGATAGTGGTGGAGACAACATTTAAAATTTCATGATTAATTTATTGCCCAAATGTAGGCAATGATTACTCTCTTTCACCACCAGTGACCCTGGGGACACTAGTAGTGGGATTGATGTTGCACCATTGTATACCCAACATAACTCTATTATGAACAGCTTTTAAATCATGGTGTCTTAATTAATATAACTAAAGAAACATTTTTTTTTAAAAAACATGTCTTTGGGAAAGAAAAAATGGAATGAAGGCATTTAGAATTAAATGTCAAAAATACTTCTGTACATAATAGGAAAAATGAAAGAAATGCAGAGACAACATGCCAAAGTTCTCATTCTGTTTTGCCTGGGCACTTACCCTGCTGATGCTGTTATTGAACTTATTTAATCAAAGCCCAAAATTAATTGCTTTGGATTATAGTTTACAGTTTACCACATTTTTTCTCACTTCATCTGTGGAACCAAGTTGAACACATGAGTATTTTTATTTTGTATATGTGATATGTAGCTACAACATGTAGGAAAATGTAACAGTGTATGGTATGAAGATATGCGTATGATATCTAGATACTATATGTCATCACATAGATTGATGTTTAAATAAATGTGGCATGTAAACATGTAGAAGATTCAAATATAATATGCAACTGGTAGATATTATATATAGATATGTGGGTGTGATCTTTTTAGACAGGTAAATGCATGCTCCTGGGTACTGATCCTGCTGATGACGTTATACAATCTCATCTCTCACTTCCTTTCCTTTAGGAAGGCTCCCTGAAAACAGCTGTCTTTCAGGTTAGACTCAACTTCCTGTGCACACTGGGGCCTGTGACGATAATAGCTCTTGGTTGCTATTGCACAGTTAAATTAGTGCAGAAATTGAGATTCAGTACTAAAACATGTGTCAAGCAAATATCCTCTGTCAATGGCATCCATTTTTATAATCCTATATTTTGTAAAACTACAAACCTATGATAGTAGAAAGTTTTTTGCAAGCAAGAGCTTGAGCTCAGATGGTTTGATGAATACCATTTGGTGTTGGTCATTGGTTGAGGAGTGGATAGGGAGCCTGGGCGTGAATCTCCAGTACTATTTCCCTGGAACTAAATTTAACATTAGGTGGCTTCAGACTTCAGAAAAATGAAGATATTGGGGGCCGGAGTGATAGCACAGCAGGTAGGGCATTTGCCTTGCAAGCAGCCAACCTGGGTTCGATGCCTGACATCCCATATGGTCCCCCCTGAGTACCTCCAGGAATAATTCCTGAGTGCAGAGTCAGGAGTAACCCCTGAGCATCACCAGGTGTGACCCAAAAAAGAAGCAAAAAAAAAAGAGAAGATATTGGACTCTTGCTTTCTTTCCAAGGGAGGATAAAGTGGGAAAAGGAGAAGCTGTTTATTCCTCCATTCCTCATCTTGATTTAGATATAATTTAATTATTTTCTATATAAATGGAGAGGCACAGATAAAGCATGTAGAGTAAGTGGAAAGTGTGCACAAAAGGAGAGAAAACTCCGGTACTGATAACCCTCTCATACTGATAACCCTCTCAGGTTATAGACACACTGCCATGGGTAGGTTTTTCTGAGGGTTTGACCTCTGCTCCTTATTGGGCTTTAATCTAAGTAGGGATTCTCCTTGGGCCAGCAGCATCCACAGCTGCAGCATGGGACTGGCTCACAAACACCAACACACATACTGTAAGCTTTGGGGAGCGAATGGTAATCTGTATTTTGCCAAGACCTCTGTGAGTAGTGTCCAGAGAGATAGTACAGTGGGTAGAGTGCTTGCCTTGTAGGTGGCTGAGTTTGATCTCCAGCATTCCCTAAGATTCCCTGAGCACTACCAGGAGTGATTTCTGAGTGCAGAGTCAGGAGTTAGCTCTGAATATCATTGGATGTAACCCCAAATAAAAAGAAATAAAAAAGAATTCTAGTTTAAGCTGATGTGGATGCAATTTTAATTTTTTAAGTATTTATTATAACACCTTGAGCTATATAATTACAAAGATATACAATTACAGGGCGGAGCCATAGCCAGCGGTAGGGCTTTGCCTTACCCGTGGCTGGCCCATGCCGCCCGGGTTCGATCCCAAATCATCCCGTATGGTCCCCGAAGCACCGCCAGGAGTAATTACTGAGTGCAGAGCCAGGAGTAACCCCTGAGCATTGCCGGGTGACCAAAAAGCAAAAAAAAGACAATTACAAAGTTCTATTTGGGTTTTGGTTATACAGTGTTCCAGCACCCATTTCTATACCAATACCCATCTCCCACCACCAACGTCCCGGTTCCCTCCACTCTTCCCCCAGTCCGCCTCCATGACAGGTTCTTTATTTCTTTCCTTTTCTCTTCTCTCTTTCCTTCCCTTCCAGACTTGGATTACAGAACATACATTAAAGGGTTGTCATGTGTATCTTTTTGCCTGTATTTAATGCTCAGTTCTAAGTTGGTATAAGTACTTTGCGACAATTGTTAGAGCACACTGTTCCATTTTCTGTCTTACCTAGCCTCTGACTCCCACACGTTTGTGATAATTTCCATCTTTGACAAGACCTCCTGATCCATGTTTTACTTGGCCTTGGATATTGGTATCATAATATGTACATATTTTTTCATGCAAATAAATGCAGTCATTCTGTATCTGTCTCTCTCCTTCTGGCTAATTTCACTCAACATGATCTTCTCCATGTCTATCCATGTCCATCCATTTATATGCAAATTTTATAACTTCATTTTCCTAACAGCTGCA
>JAJIBD010035717.1:0-23006 GCA_021461705.1 Cryptotis parvus
CAACTCAAAATGAATGAAGATACCCAACATGAAGTTATTATATTTCAGACAAAAGAGGGAGATAGGTTTGGCAGTTTTTCTCCAAATACTGCTTTCTTTTTTCACTTTTCCTAGTTTTCTCTGATTTCAAAGTATTTTCAAGTTAGAAGATTCTGTGTACTTAGGAAGATAAAGCATACATTACTTAGACACCCTCACATTTTAATGACTCTTCTTTATAGGAAAAATCAACATACATACGTGAGCACACAAATGTATAGCAAGCTAGACATTATTAAGATCTAATCTTGTATTCTATTAACACATATCAGGAGCCTAGACAGTGATCCAAGATAGGATGTTAGTCACCAACAAATTCTTGTTAATGTCACTAGACTAAAGCCATGAAGTCTAGATGGTCTCAGATATTTTGATAGCTCTTCCAACAAAGAAAATGACAAAACAGATCTTTTGATTAGACTCAGTTACCAGAAATTTCCACTAAGCCCTTCTGCAGTTATGGCTTACCCCTGCTAAGAAGGTCATAGATACTTCAGGCTTAGCTCCTACTCACTTCACCTACCCTAAAGCTTCTTAGGGCTGTTAAATAATTGACACACAGAACTAGGTAGTGTGTGGCCCTAAAGGTTCTTTCATTCCTGAAAGGCCATTTCCTCTTCCCTGGATCTTTTAACACAGTCGTATAACCACGAGCTAACTTATTTCCCTTACTCATCCCACTAGTCGGTCACTTGCAGTGGCCTTAAACAGCAAGTGTCTCCCAGAGCAACTATATCCACAGTGTGCGCTAAGGATGAAAAACGTCGAGAAAACTTAGGAGCAGAAGACCCAGGCAGATTCTCAGGCAGAATAATTCATTGAAGTGCCCCGCCACAAAAGTACAATCTGTCCTGAGAAGCCCAATCTACAGGGAAGGCCATGCTTTGTCAATTTCAATGGCTAGTACAGAGCCAGAAACAAGAAAAGATATGAAAAATCATACATCAGGTACAAACAAGAATGAATGGCCAATTGGAAGACAAAGGAAACAGAAAAGTGAGAAAGTTCAATGACTTTGAAAATGGCTGTGAGCACAAGGAATGAGGCATTACCATAGGCTGCAGGGTTCCTAGTCAGATCATCCTGGGCTAAAGCTCGGAAGACCTGCATCATCTGTCATTTTCTGGTGGAAACTAAGTAGGTGTTGTCCCGGGGTTTTTTATTTAAAAATCTATGACTTAAAAAATTATTGATAGCTGAGTTTTAGGCATATAATATTGTAGCATCAATCCCACCACCAGTGTCACATTCCCTCCATCAATGTTTTCATGTTCCTCCTACACCCCTACCTCAGCCTGCCACCTTGATAGGTACATTATAAAGTTTTGTGGTTGTAGTTTTGATTTTGTGTTTTCAGTGTTGTTAAGTATGTGGTTCATATACATTAGCTATCAATGCGCCACATCGCCTATAATATATCTGAGACTCCGTCACCCTGTTACCCATTAATCTCCTTTCCTAATATTCTTACTTTATTCCTTAACTTCTTTTCATCCTCTGAACTTCTCCCTCCATATACTACAGAACCAAAGGGTGAAATAGGCATCTGTCTTTAAAATATTGCATTCCATTATCAATTATTCGATATACCACACATATAAGCAAGATCATCCTGTATTTGAATTTCTGATTCTGGCTTGTTCACTCAGCATGATAACCAAGTTACCAAAATTGTAATGATTTTGTTTTAAAACCAATAAAATAAAATAAAATAAAAATGAAATCACTACAATTTGAGTGAGGGTATCCTTTCCTAATAGGAAGGGATGAGCAATGCTACTGCTTCACTTTTCCCATCTACTGAACTGAACTTTGTGTCACTGTCTTACAAATGAAAAGTATTGACCCTAAGTCACCCACGGAACTTCATATACTCTTCCATTGTAGCAAACGAAAGAATCCGAAATGTATGAAAATTTCCTTCATTGAGATATTCCAAACAACTGAGATAAAAATATAACTTGAAGGAATATAGGGAAAGAAACAATTTTAATTCATCTCAGTTAATAAAAACTTTTTTGATGGAACCAAGGGTCAGCCACATGCAAGGCAAATGCCACCTGTTGCTAACAGGTAGGGCATTTGCTTGCATGTGGCTAACCCAGGATTCAATCCTGGCATCCTATATGGTCCCCAAACACCAATATGAGTAATCCCTGAGTGCAGAGCAGGAGTAACCCTGAGTATCACCTGGTATGACCCAAAAAGCAAAAGAAAAACCTATTTGAATCCCTCAGTTTTGTGAAATTCAATTCATTATTATCAGCTGAATGAAGTCACCCCATAAATCATGTTAACTTTCTGATGCTTTTAAAATCACTATAATTTGGCCTGGAGAGATAGCACATGGGCCAAAATACTTTGCTTTGCATGTAGCCAGCACAAGTTTGATCCCCAACACCATATGGTCCCCAAAGCACCTTCCGAGCAACCCTACAGCACAGAGCCAAGAGCAGGCCCTGAGTGCCCGACGGTGAGACCCAAATACCAGTCCCCAAAAATAAATAAAATAAAATTGATGCAATTCTATGAGAATGATAATAAGCCATTGTGATTCTAGGGTGCTTAAAAGGAGCCCTTCCAAAATCTAGGTCATATTTTACAAGAATAAGAGTTGTCACCCAATTGAGTTTATCCCCTTATCAGTCACTGCATTCACTTTACATGTATTATCTAAGCTATGTGAGTCCTCCCCTTCTCTCTCCTCTCTTGTTTAAATCACATGCTTGGTTGCACAAGTTCCATCACAGTGTCTCAGAGTTTCACAATCAGGTTGCAGCTCTTGGACATGTGCTCACTGGTGCTACCATCCTTTAGTTGTGATACTCATGTACATTTTGGTCGCAGTAGTCCCTAGGAGGTCACTTTGGTGCTCATACATGCTTCAAGGGCTTACACTCCTGGCCATGGTGATCACACCTGTTTTAGCTGCAGTGTTCTCTAGGAAGTATGTTCTGGTTATAGTGTGTGCTCACACCTGCCTACAGTGGACAGAGAGAGCACACAATCTATAGCGTACGCAAGAAACCCCAAACATTTGAGCAACTAGGACCACAATTGGTACATGTGGGGCACCAGAAATTAAACCCACTGCCTCATGCTTGCAAACTTGACACTTACTTTCTGCTTCCAGAGGAAACTTCACGGGTCCACAACAACTATTGGCTCACAGTCCAAGAAGTTGTGCCTGAGAATCTATGCTTTTGCCATCACATTGGGAGATTCTAAGGCTCCAGGTAATCCAGGTCCAGTTACCTCCCGAGTTTGTCAATAGCGCAGATTAAAAGACTAATTCCTCTATGTCAGCCCTCCTGACCTTCCATATTCTTCCCAGCACAGCACAGATATAGCCCAGTTCTGATGCCACAACCAGAACTCTGCTGGACACACTGAGGCAGATTAATCACTTCATCCGGTTCAGAGATTCTAAGTCTTCATGAGATTATATATCTCTTTGAAAATTTATTGAACACCAACTTTTTTTCTCCTTCTGCTCCCAAGCACAGCCACATCGAGATCTATGCTCCTGAATGCCCAACTCAGAAAATACCCACACACAATGTACACAGGAGACACAGATCCTCTGGAGTCCCAACGGGCACTATAGGTCCAATGACAGGACATCATAGAAGCATTTGATTTATAAATCTAGACACAAACTAGGTGCTATGACTATGTTTCTTTTCTAGTCTTTTCTGTATTTGAGATATATAGCAAAGATGTGCGATGAAATTTCAGATGAAGTGGTGACTATTTACAAATACTCCTAGGCATATAGGTGTTGGGACTTGGGAGTATGGGATAGGTGTCACAAGATTATCTATGAGGAGTTAAAGTAATAATACAGTGGGTAAGACACTTATTTGCATGCAGATAACTGTTTGATCCCTAGTACCACATATGATCGCTTGAGCAATCCAGGAGTGATCTCTGAGCACATAGGCATGAAAAGCCCTGAAAAGAGCAAGATATGGCCAAAAAATAACAAAACAACAAAGACACAAAAACTTGTACATCAGTTCTTCATCTATACTATCTTCCGTTCATCATCTATTTGCTAGAATGGGCACCAGTAATATCTCCATATGTCCTGTCTCATGCTAGTAGAACCCAAAGGCATCCGCTTTCTCCAGGAACATAAAGAGCCTCAAACCATTATATTAGGTCATTGGAATGACCTAATATAAATGTTACTGGTATTTGGCATATCAAATACGACACGAGCAGCTTGCCAGGCTTGCCGTGCGGGAGGCATACTCTTGTAGTCACCTCTGAGTAGGGGGGGTCGTCCTGGCTTGTTGTGAGGCTCTGCTGGGGTGGTAGGCCAGGGCTAGAACCATCATGCCTCCCAGGCGCTCTCATGATCAGCTGGGCACATGGAGAGCAAGTAGCAGCTCTACCCCATGTCTGAGAGTCTCTGGTTCAGCATACCTGGGTCGGATTGAAAAAAAAAAACTGCTGCAGGGTGGGTGCCTGATGATCCGGGCTGTGATAGTCTGGTCAGCTGGGTGGAGTTGTGACGAGAGGGAAGTCGGATGTGGAAATGGGTGCCCCCATGGAGTAGGGGGTCGTCTGGCTTGTTGTGAGGTCTGCTGGGGTGGCAGGCCAGGGATAGAACCCGCCATGCCTCCCGGGCGCCTCATGAGTGGCTGGGCACAGGGAGAGCAAGTAGCAGCTCTGCCCCCATGTCTGAGAGTCTCTGGTTCAGCATACCTGGGCCTGATTGAAAAAACTGCTGCAGGGTGGGTGTCGGTGATCCGAGCTGCTGATAGTCTGGTCAGCTGGGTGGAGTTGTGATGAGAGGGAAGTCCGGATGTGGAAAATGGCGGGATGGCCCCCATGGAGTAGGGGGTGTCGTCTGGCTTGTTGTGATGCTCTGCTGGGGTGGCAGGCCAGGGCTAGAACCCGCCATGCCTCCTGGGTCTTCATCTATGGAGAAGAGAAATGAGTTCTTGAGAATTCATTCTACTATTTTTTTTACTTTTGTGTTCACTTAGAAATATCAAAAGATGGGACCAGAGGAATATCTCAGTGACACATTTTGCCTACCTTGCAAACATAAGGTAATAATTTCATATCCCATTGCCACCACATGCAGTATGTGTGACCCTGGCAGCTATACTATCTGAGATCTCTGGCACTGCAAGCAACTTCTGACTATACCACAGCCAGTTATGTTTAAGAAGCACAAATGGAAGGATCCCCAGTGTACACTGAAACTAAAAGATTGCAAACACCAAGGTCTGGAACTGTGACCCATGCCAAATACTATGAGAACACCACAGTGCCTTCCTCAGAGCACTTTAACCAAAATTTGCATTCCTCAACTGAATAGTAAGATATCCCCAGTAAGCACATGTGCAAGCACCACAATTAAAAGAAATCCACACCTCCGTGAGTACCATGGCTGAATGTGGGAACTGTAACTTGAGGCTTGACACTTAGCAAGCAACAAAACTCAAAGGGGTGTACAAACATAACCACTAGCACTTCTGACCTCTGCCCCTCATCATTGCTATAACAAGGTAGTGAGAGGGAGATTCAAAAAACAAAGAATATTGCTCCCAAACACAAAATTTTATTTTTAATACTTTTTTAAGAAATCCTCCTTAGGAGACCACTCATAAACTAAGAATTTTTCTGACTTCCTTTCTCTTCTCTTAAATCAAATATTATCTGACTTTAGATCCAAAATATTTAATGCTCATAATAAAAGCTGTAAAAATTAGATTGAATTGCATGCTAAATTACATTCTCCATATACTCATAATTTAAAAATGAAACTTCTATTCTAAACCTGTGTAAATTTGCCAAGGAACACACTAAAGGTCCAAGAGAGAAATTTTCCTGCCAGCTGGTCCTTAAAATCCCAGCAGCAGCTCTGTCTCAAATGGCAGCAATCACCCCAAGTAGGGAAGAAGACAATATGCTATATAGGAAAGGCTACATGCAGAAGATGTAATTTCCTCTAATAATAGGTATTATTTAGCTGAGAATGAGCACAGTAATGATAATTCTCACTTACATCCCCTGTTCAGAGCATGTGACAAGAGAAACATAACTGAGTGGCCAATACAGGTTTCTCCCACTCTCCCAAAGTACAATGATCTTATTTAGTATGATTAGCTACATTGTTTTAAGACCTGAGAAAACTATCATGATTAATTTACTAGAAGAAAATTTTAGAAGATTTAGATTCCCAATTTGACTTGAATCACACTAAATATAATTATTCTACTTTCAGGTAGTGGGCGGAATCTGTATGTTCTCAAGAGATCAAAAACTGAAATATGTGGACATTTCCAAGCCTAATATCCTCACATCGAAAGCTTGGAGAAGGAAGAAGTTTGGGGAGGGGGTTTAATTTAATTTAATTTTTCCAGATATTTTATTGTGCAAATGTGGATTGCAACAGTTTTCATAATATTGTTTTATACTTGAAATACTCCCTGTACAAAACCCCACCACCAGAATTTCAGTAGCCCTCTGCCACTATCACAAGTCCCTTTCCACACCTTTTTTCTATTGTTTTCATTATAAAACCATGAGGCTGCTTTGTAGCCGCGCAAACTGGGAAAGATCAGCTCTTCTGCTGGGTGAAGCCCTGATGAGCTGTGGAGTCTGGATGTTGAAAATGGCAGCCTTCATGGTGTGGGGTTTCTCTGGCTTCTTGCGAGGCTCTGCTGGGATGGCGGGCCAGGGCTAGAACTCGCCTACCATCCTGGGTGCCTCATGATCAGCTGGGCACAAGGAGAGTTAGTAGTAGCTCTATGCTGTGTCTCTGAGTCTCTGGATCAGGCATACCTGGGCTTGAATAGACTGCTTAGGGTGGGATTCTGACGAGCAGGGTTGTGATAAGCTCTTCTGCTGGGTGGAGCTCTGGGTTCATCAATACATGCATGAGATGAGAGGCTACTAGAAGAGTATCCTACATGCATGGCAGAGCCTGGCAAGCTACCCGTGTCGTATTTGATAAGTCAAAAAACAGTAACAATTATAGACCTCATTCCCATGACCTGAAGGAATGGTTTGAGGCTCTTCATGTTCCTGGAGTGAGCAGTTGCCCTAGGCTGCACTTAGCATGTGACAAGACCTATGGAGATGTTACTGGTGCCTGCTCGAACCAATCAATGAACAATGGGAAGACAAGTGATACAAGTGTTACCATGAGGTAGACATTTACAAAGCGGCTCATGATTGGGTTTCAGTCATACAATGTTGCAGCACCCATCCTTTCCACCAATGCACATTTCCCACCACCAACATCCCCAGATTCCCTGCCCTCGAGCAGCCTGCTTTTAGCAGGAATTCTTTCTCCTTCTTCTTCTCTTCCCTCCTCCTTCTCCTTCTCCTTCTCTTTCTCCTTCTCCTTCTCCTCCTCCTCCTCCTACTTCTCCTTCTCCTCCTTCTCCTTCTCCTTCTTCTCCTTCTCCTTCTCCTCCTCCTTCTTCTCCTCCTCCTCCTCCTTCTCTTTCTCCTTCTCCTTCTCCTCCTTCTCCTTCTCATTCTCCTCCTCCTCCATCTTCTGCTTCCTCTTCTTCCTCTTCCTCCTCCTCTCCTTCTTCTTTTCTTCTTTTTACTTCTTCCTCCTCTCCTTTCCACACATTTGTAACCTCAGTTCACTATTCTCTTGACAATATCTCAGGTTATGCTTTACTGAGAACAGTCTAATCCCTTTATACTCCACATATGCACTAGACCATCCTGTGTTTGTCTTTCAGCTTTTTATGACACCATGACACCCTCCAGTTTCATCCAAGTTTCATCAAACTGCAAAATTTTGCTTTCTCTCATTGTGTACTGAGGGGTTTTTTTTATAGACCGTTTTTAATTTGTTTTTATATTGGCCACACCTGGCTATACTTGGGACCCACCAGGGCTTCACTCGTCATTATTCAGGGGAACCATGAAGTGCAGGAAATGAAACCCGAGGATTCACACATGTGAAGGATGCACTCTTCCACTTGTACCACACCACTGGCCCTTAAAATTATTTTTATTTTATTTTAGTTTAGTTTATAGCCATGCCCAACAATGTTCAGGTGTTACTCCTGGCTCTTTACTCAGAAATTAATCCTGTTGATACTCAGGGGACCCGCTGTACTATTGCCTACAAGACAAGTGCCGATCCGCTGTATAGTGACTCAAGGTACCTGCTGTACTCTGCCTCCAGCCTCAAAGAAACAGTTCTTAAAGCTAACTAACCTTGGGGGCTGGAGTGATAGCCCAGCGGGTAGGGCGTTTGCCTTGCAGCGGCCGGCCTGTGCTGGCCCGGGTTCAATCCCCAGCATCCCATATGGTCCCCGAGGCACCGCCAGGAGTGATTCTTGAGTGCAGAGCCAGGAGTAACCCCTGAGCATTGCCGAGTGTGACCCAAAAAAGCAAAAAAAAAAAAAAAAGCTAACTAACCTTTGGTGAGAAGATTGGTTGAGAAGACATAGGATGTTGTCTCTAGAGATGGCTCTGGGGGTAAAGGGTAAAGAGGAATATCACTGCCTATATGCAAACATTTGCAGAATTCCCTCTACTCCTTCATGCCTGAAAACTGATGGGACTTTTCTTCAAGAATCTACCATAGCCCCTCAAATTCAATGGCCCTTATTTGCCTACAGCAATCTGTAGAGTTGGCTTAATCTCTCCTTCCCTGAACCACAGTAACTTCTTTGCAAATGGGGCAGATACACTAGTTTTTGTCTCAGTTCACTGATGTGATATATGGAATATTATTGAAATAAAAATCCTAGATACAGAACAGAGCCTGGACAGAGAGGGCTTTCAGTACATCAACGTCATCTTGGTGTTTTTTGTTTGTGTTTTGGGATACAACCTGTGGTGCTCAGGGGGCTACTCCTGGCACTGTACTCAGGAATGACCACTGGTGATATTCATTGCCATGCACGCTTCCTACCTGGGTTCAATCCCCAGCATCCCATATGGTCCCCTGAGCACTTCCAGGAGTAGATCCTGAGTACAGAGCCAGGAATAAGCCCTGAGCATTGCCAGATGTGATCCCAAAAGCAAATATAGTTATATTCCCAGAAGTGATATTGCTGGGTAATATGGAAGCTCAATTTCTAGTTTTTTAGCAATGCCCATACTATTTTCCAAAAGGCTGTACCAGTTCACATTCCCACCAAAAATCAATGCGAGTTCTTTTTTCCCTGCATCGGTGCCAGCGCTGGATGCTCTTGTTCTCTTAGATGTGTGGTGTGAGGTGTTATTTCATTGTTGATTTGATTTGTGTCTCTCCGATAATTAGTGATGAAGAGCACTTTTATGTGCCCCTTTGGCCATTTGTATTTCTTCTTAGGAAAGTTTCTGTTCATTTTTTTCTCCCGGTTTTTGATGGGACTCGATGCTTTGTTCTTGTAAATTTCTCAGTGCCTTTTATATCATTGTGGGACCATATCTGGATCGATTCTCTGCCTCTAGAGCAACCTGAATTCTCCCTTGAGCACATTACTCTCTCTCCTCCTTCCTCATCCTAAAAACTTCCTTAATAAAATCTGTTTTACTTCACTGCTCATCTACTCCTGAAAATTCTTTTTCTGCAAGGAAGACAAGAACCCTGAGGAAACCCTGGGTAAGGCCTAGGACTGACTTTTATTTCCTGCATAGAGCAGTTCCTCACTCCAGCCTGAGTCCGTGGCTCCCTGAGAAATTTCGGGTGGTGGGGGATCAACTCCCGTGCCTAGAGTGCATGCATCCCTCAGGTGTGGCTTGATGGTCACCTCATGGGGCTGGTGGGGCTCAGGCCCACACCATGCAGAGGCTCAATGCAGATTTTATTAGTCCTTAGCCTGCTCAGTAGATCCTGGGCATCAGAGGTGGATGGGGAGAAAGTGACCATCTCTCTCCCTTTCCCACCTCACATAAACCACCCATGGGGCCTGCCGACATCATTTTGGCCACTGTGGTGGGATACTGCAGTGAAGAGCTCACCCAGAAGGAGGTAATCTGTGAAAATATGCTGAGAAGCAATGGCCACTAACGCAGCACTCAGAACTTGGAACTAGGAATTAAAAACTTGGAAAGCTGAAAATGGTAGAGTACCGCAATCAAATACATGAGGCAGAGCTGCGATCTGCTATGTGCTCGGCTGATTATGAGGCGTCTAGAAGGGGAAGGAGGGTTCTAGCCGTGGCCCACCATCCCAATAGAGCCTCACAAGAAGCCAGAGAAACCCCTGCACCATGAGGGCAACCATTTTCAACATCCGAACTCCACGGCCCATTAAGCTCCACCCAAGAGAAAAGCTGATCTCAAGCCCTGCTCATCAGAGTCCCACTCTACAGCGAAGCCTATTTCAAGCCCAGGTATGCTTGAACCAGAGACACAGATACAGGGGGAAGAGCTGCTACTTGCTCTCCCTGTGCTCAGCTATTCATGAGGCATCCGGGAAGAAGGCGGAGTTCTGGGCCAGGCCAACCATTCTTATAGAACCTTGCAAGAAGCCAGAGGAACCCCTGTACCATGAGGGCAATGATTTTCAATATCCGGACTCCACAGCCCATTAGAGCTCCACGCAAGAGAAAAACCAATCTATACCGTTGGTTCATAAATAAATGCATGAACTGAGAGCCTACTACCGAGAGCATCCCACCCACATGGCAGAGCCTGGCAAGCTAAATCCGTGGTCGTATTTTGTTGCAGGACTCCTCTAAGAACCTCTGCATCTGCCCTGGATTGCCTCCTGTAGGTCACTTCATAGATAGGGGGTAGTCTAAATGTGGCAGTTTATCTGACCATGTATTCTATACTGGCTGGTGTAAATATTCTCTCATGCTACCACAATCATCGTGGACTAGATAGATCTTACCAGCATATTTGCCTGGCCACATTGGATCTCTTAAGTAATTAGACCAGAGAGAAGTGCTGTTTGCCTCCAAGCAAGCAAGCATGGCTCCCCTGATAACTCAATAGTAGCTAAAATACAAACTACCGTGAAGTAGATGAGACTCTTGTGAAGACTTGGAGAAATATTTAACTGGAATTAGTATAGTCTTTGGTATAGAGGTTTGCCATCTCAAAACCCCCTTCTCTACCCTATAAAGACATTTCCAGGCAGATCTTGGCTCAAGACATTAGCATATAAAAGGGTCTAGGTGAGGTGCTGGGAAAAATTACCTGAGGGCATTTGACCCTCCCTGCTTCACATAATAGTGAGATGTCTGACTAGGCTGCTTCCTCTCTGGCGCTCTCTCTCTTTTTGGGCTGTCTTTGAGGCTTGCACTCTTCTTGGGAGTCTTGTCTTTTGTCTCCTTTTTACAGGGCCTTAACACGTGGTGGCCGCCATCTTGGCCTACAGTGGCTGGGGTTCTGGCCGGGAATCCTAAACACAGGGTTTTTCCTATTGGTGATCTGTATGCCTGAACCTGTGATAAGTAAAGCCTTTTTAAAACTGCATCGGATTCCTGACTCTTCATCCATTCCGCGCTGGCTTTGGAGGTAGAAGGGAACTAGCTTCCGGCACTGTTAGGACCCCAGCCGCGTCCCAACATCTGGCGCGTCGGGGGCTTCCCTGCATCTGGAGGTCCCACTGAGATGTTGATGAACTTTTCCTGAAGCTGGGAGCAGAACTTGAACAGTGAGTTTAAATGGGTTACCTCTCGGAGGTTTTTTCTTTGTTCTGGCTTCACCTGTTTATTCAGATGCTAGTAGCAGTGGTAACATTTGTAACTCCTGCTTTTCTTTCAGAGAGTCATGAAATTGAATCTAGCAAACAGATTTCAAAGCTTGACAATAACCTAGAGGAAGAAAAGTAACCTCCAGAGGAGGCCGACTCTCAAACTGAAAATCTGCCTGGAGTTAATACCTCCAAAGGCCGAGATACCTCTCTGATGGAGACTGAATCTCAAATTGAGGGATTCCCTAAAATTCTTACAAAATCTGATGAGGAGGAAGGGAAGAAACAGATTAATTCCCCAACCTGTCCAGGCCTCAAAAGGCTTGTAGTTCCTCCTGTTCTAAATTTAATGGTCAAAGAGCAAAGCTCTGGGAGCTTCGCAACATTCCTCATGACTGTTCCCTTATTTTGGTCTTTTCTGGTGCTAACTCTTGTGATTTTTGTGATAAAACTGCACCTCTCCCAACGGAAGCTGCGTGCAAGTTCTGAAGAGCAAGTTGTTAAGTTTAAGTTAGAGGCTTTCCTGGACCTTGGTTTGAGGAAATAAAAGGTCAGATTTTTGGTGGCATCTTTATATAATTCAACTGCAAAAGAGCTTTAGGCTCAAATCTACAGTTGCCTGCCACCTTCTTAAGTACCATAGCTTTCCATAAAGACAAACCGGATTAAATTGTCCAGTTTTTTATTTTTTTGTGCTCTGTCCCACGTGGCTGAAGGTTTGCAGACAAGTTATTTGATTGGATATTTATGGCAAAAGACTTCTGGAAAATGAATAGTTTTGATGAATGATTTATGGCAAATATTATGGCTAATATGGCGAAGTTTTAAACGTGCTTAAAAAACTTTCGAAATTGAGTTATTAAAAGCAAAAAAAAACAGGCATCTTTAACATTATTCACCTTAAATTTGTCTCAAGGAGAGCCAGTGGAAAACACTTTTGAAGACACAAAAACCAATCAATTCCACCTATCTAAGTAAAAATTAATTATAAATGGCTAGCAGGTCTAAAAAAACACTTTCTTTCAATACAGGTTTAAAAATATCTAATTTCTTTCAGTATAAAGTCTTACTTTTAAATTGCAAACTTCTGTTGAAACATCCCAGATTGGTTCATTTTAATGATAATCTTGCTTTGCAGCCTGTTGAACAAGGTCCATCTTAAATAACAATAATTTTGCTTTGCAGCCTGTTGATCTTCGTTCATCTTTAATAAAAAATAACCTTGCATTGCAGCCTGTTGATACTTAAGATGAAGATAACCCCTTTCTTTCTTAAAAAATCTTTAAAAAAACTGCCTTGGAGTGTGTTTAAAGGTGCAGTAAACTTTGCGCTACAGTGCTCAATACTCCAAGACTTCTAAAACAGTGCTCACTACAAAAATTTAATAATTTGCCAAAAAGGTTTTTCCTAATGTTTCCCTTTCACAAGGTGCTGAAGTTTCTTTATGTTCTTGAATTCCTGCCAAAATATTAAAATCTCTATTTGTGATTAATCTCGAAAATTGTTTTTTTGTCTCGCCTAAAAATTAAGCTACAGGTGCCAGTGTTCCCTTGCTGAAGATGCCTTTGCAAAATGCCTGTACCACTGTTCCAGACACCTGTTCCAGCGCTAAAGACTCTTGTTCCAGTGTTCCTGAAACCTGTTCCAGTGTTGCTGACAATTCAACAAGTTCCTTATTGCTGCTCTCCAAAGACTCATACTCATAGATCACCACTATTGCTGTTCCAGAAGTAGCCCAACAAACTTTGTTCCAGACACCCAACTTTACTTAAAATATGGCAAATTGACTCTCACAAATTATGGACAGTGCAAACTATGGTTTGTCATCAGAAAGCTAGAAACACTTTGTCATGAGCCTTGCTTTGGGTCCAAAAACAAGTTAGGATCCTAAAGTAACATGTATAATCATTTTGCAATTGGAATTGTTTTTTCTTATCTTAATTTTCTGTATGTTACTAAATATTTTGTACTTTTTTTCAATTTTATTATAGTAAACTAATCACACCAGTCTCCAGCCTGGCCTGTCAGAAACCCAGCCTACAAGGACCCACCACACAGAGACCCGCCCTTCAGAGGAGAGTATTTCAAGCCCAGAAATGCTTGAGCCTAAGACACAGGTACACCCGGCAGAGCAGAAACCAGCTTCCCGTTGCGCATGGCGCTCTCGTCCACAGTATTTACCTCCAAATTACCATAAATATTCTACCCACCCCTCTGAGAGAGCCCCACAAAGTAATGAGAATATAGCGCCCGCATGGCAGAGCCTGGCAAGCTGTCCAATGCGTGTTCAATATGCCAAATCCAGTAACAGAAATGTTTATTTTCCTGACCCCAAAAGAGCCCTTAATATGGCAGCAGTAAGAAAGGCAAACAAGCAGTGCCTGATAAAATTTCATGGCCATCCTAGGCTGCCAAAACGAAGAAGGACTAAAATGACTGTCTGTACTTTCAATGCACGTATGCTGGCATCGGAAGCATATATTGAGGGATCTGATGCTGCAAGCGCAAAAAGATCAAGTACGACATCATTGGTCTGACTGAGACGAGGAGGCGCCAGTTGCATCATGCTGTATTTGACACCAGAGAAGAATTGTTCCTTGGAACATGCGACAAAAAGAGGCGTCGGTGGCGTTGGTGTCCTTGTCAACACGAACATGGCCATAAATATTGATTCATTTGAATGCCTAACAAACCGAATAGGAAGATTACACTTGAAGAGATGTGGCCCACTGCCAGCAATTTCTATCTTCATTGTCTACGCACCAACATCCACATACAAAGGAGATGAAATTGAGAAATTCTACATGGAATTGGAGGAGTTCTATAAAAAAAGATCACACCTTCTAAAAGATCATAGTAGGTGATTTTAATGCCAAGATAGGACCGAGAAGATGGGCTGAAGAACTCCACATCGGGACCCATGGCCTAGAATGGAACGAACAGGGTGAGACACATCTGAGTTCATCATATCCACCAAGACCATTCATGGGAACTCACAGTTCCAGAAAGCTGAAGCGAAACGTTGGACATGGGAATCTCCTGGCGGACAGTTCCACAATGAAATTGACCACATCATCTTCAATCGACGGTTTTGTCTGACTGATGTTGCTGTCGTCCCCAAATTCCAAACAGGATCGGACCACCATCTCCTTCGTGCAAAATTCTACTTCCCGCAAGGGGAGAAAAGGCTGCAAAGTTTAAGAAGAGAACTCCCAGAACGACCACCAACTGGGAACTCTTTGGCACCATTGCAGCAACATGGGAAGATACCATCATTGACCGACATCGATGAAGAATACAACCGACTGGTTCAGCACCTCCATGATTGTGCGAAGAATGCCGAGAGAAAGACACAAAAGGACGCTTGTCTTCAGAAACTCTTGAGCTCATTCGCCAACGCGGCAAGGCGCGAGCCTCAGGAGACCAAATGCTAACGTCCAAGCTTGCTAAATGGTGCAGAGAAGCGATAAAAGAAGACCTCAAAGACAGAAGAGCAGAAATACTGGAAGATGCAGCAGAAGCCGGGAAAAGCATTCGCACTGCCCGCCTGTCCTTCGCCAACTATAAGACCAAGATGACTGCCCTCCGACGCCCCTGATGGATCTATCACATCTTCCAGAAAGGCAATGGAGAAGATTATCCATGACTTCTACTCAAATCTCTTTGATAGCCACATCCACCTGCCCACATACCAAATTCCACAGGATGGATATGTCATTCCCAACGTTCTCCCTTCTGAAATCCTGACATGCCATCTTGTCGGTAAAGAAGGGAACAGCACCAGGCCCAGACAAAGTCAGACCTGAACACCTGAAGAATCTGCCATCGGTACTCATCAATACACTAGCTCGGCTCTTCACACGCTACCTGTCCGAATGCAAGGTGCCCTCCCAATGGAAAACCAGCAGGACAGTTCTACTGTTCAAGAAGGGAGACATTCACGACATCGGCAACTATCGCCCCATCTGCCTGTTGTCCGTCATCTACAAGCTGTTTACACGAGTCATCCTGAACAGGATTAGCAGAACACTAGATGAAGGACAACCATGCGAGCAAGCAGGCTTCCGGAAAGGATTCAGCACAATCGACCATATCCACACAGTAACCAAGCTCATCGAGGTTTGTAGGGAGTACAAGATGCCGCTCTCTCTCACATTCATTGATTTACAGAAAGCCTTTGATTCTGTGGAGACTGAAGCAGTCATCGAAGCCCTAGCCAAACAGGGTGTTCAAACCCAATACATCAAGATCCTTCGTGAGCTGTATTACGGATTCACCACCAGGATCTCACCATTCTACAAAGAAGTGATCATTAATGTGAAAAGAGGGGTTCGACAGGGTGATACCATTTCACCAAAACTCTTCAGTGCCACCCTCGAGAACATCATATGACAATTAGAATGGGAAGGAATGGGAGTGAAGATAGATGGTCGGCAACTAAACCACCTCCACTTCGCTGATGACATCGCTCTAATAACACCAAACATTAGCCAAGCGGCACAAATGCTGGCTGACTTCGACCGAGAATGTGGAAAGATAGGTCTACAGCTGAATCTAACAAAAACTATGTTCATGAAGAACGAACTACTTCCTGAGGCCCCATTCACTCTCAATGGAACAAACATCTCTGAATGCAGCAGTTATGTGTACCTAGGTCGAGAAGTCAACATGGTGAACGACCTAAAACCTGAGCTGCGCAGGAGGAAGAGAGCAGCATGGAATGCCTTCAAAGGCATCGAAGAAATAGCTAAAAGGACAAAGAACCTCCGGCTCCGGGCACATCTCTTTGACTCCACCGTTCTCCCTGCATTAACATACGCCTCAGAGACCTGGGCCCTACGAAAGCAGGATGAGAATGCTATTCGGGTCTCCCAGAGAGGAATCGAAAGAGCTATGCTTGGAATATCACGCCCACTCAAGTGAGAGAAGGAATCCGGAGTTCTGACCTCCGTCGCTATTCCAGAATCAGGGATGCTGTCTCTTTTGCCAAGGCATCGAAAATCAGATGGGCTGGACATGTAATGCGATTTGGAGACAACCGCTGGACTAGAGCCATTACCGACTGGATCCCACGGGATGTCAAAAGATCACGTGGCCGCCCACCTACAAGATGGTCTGACTTCCTTGTAAAGACACTGAAGGAACGGTTTGAGGCTCTTCGTATTCCTGAATCAACCAGATGCCATTGGGCTACATTGGCATGTGATAGGGTCCAATGGAAATGTTACTGGCGCCCGCTCGAGAAAATCAATGAATAACGGGATTCAAGTGATCAAGTGATCAAACTAATCAAGGGGAGTTGTTGCAGGACACCTCTGCATCTGCTCTGGATTGCCTCCTGCAGGTCACTTTGTAGATAAGGGGTAGTTTTTTTTTTTTTTTTTTCTTTTTGGGTCACACCCCGCGATGCTCAGGGGTTACTCCTGGCTCTGCACTCAGGAATTACTCCTGGCGGTGTTCGGGGGACCATATGGGATGCCGGGGATCGAACCCAGGCCGGCACAGGCCGGCAGCTGCAAGGCAAATGCCCTACCCGCTGGGCTATCGCTCTGGCCCCTATAGGGGTAGTTTAAATGTGGCAGTTTATCTGACCATGTGTTCTATACTGGCTGGTGTAAATATTCTCTCATGCTACCACAATCATCGTGGGACTAGCTAGATCTTACCAGCATATTTGCCTGCCCACGTTGGATCTCTTAAGTAATTAGACCAGAGAGAAATGCTGTTTGCCTCCAAGCAAGCAAGCATGGCTCCCTGATAACTCAAAGGCAGCTAAAATACAAAACTACTGTGAAGTAGATGAGACTCTTGTGAAGGCTTGGAGAAATATTTAACTGGCATTAGTATAATCTTTGGTACAGAGGCTTGCCATCTCAAAAAACCTCTTCTCTACCCTATAAAGGCATTTCCAGGCAGATCTTGGCTCAATACATTAGCATATAAAAGGGTCTAGGTGAGGTGCTGGGAAAAATTACCTGAAGGCTTTGACCCTCCCTGCTTCCCATAATAGTGGGAGGTCTGAGTTGCGGGGGTATAAAACTAGTTTGCCTCCTCTCTGGCGTTCTCTCTCTTTTTGGGATCTCTTTTGGGGCTTGCACTTTTCTTGGGAGTCTTGTCTTTGTCTCCTCTTTACAGGGCCTTAACGTGGTGGCAGCCATCTTGGCCCACACGTGTCTGGGGTTCTGGCCAGGAATCCTATGCACAGGGTTTTTCCTGTTGCTGATTTGTATGCCTGAACCTGTGATAAGTAATGCCTTTTAAAACTGTATCGGATTCCTGAGTCTTCATCCATTCCGGGCCGGCTTTGGAGGTAGAATTGAACTTGCTTCCCGGCACTGTTGGGGACCCTAGCGTCATCCCCGACAGGAAACCATTATTAAGAATGCATACCACAGAATCTCAATTGTTACAAAATTCTTTTAATCTAACAATAACTCTTTCAAAGCTGAAAAGTAAAATACTACACCAAAATATCCATTTTGCATGCCACTGGCCCCATTGTTCTCCTGGTTGCATTTCTGTCCAGGACTCAGGATTTGGGATGCAAAAACACAGTTGCAAGAACCCACAAATAAGAAACAGTATAAAAATATACTCTGGGTCACACATTGATTACATTACATTGTAGTATATTGAGGAAATCAGAGGTGGGGGATGCTCAGCACCATAGCCATCTGAATTCTGCAGAAACTGACTTTTCCTTTTCCAGGCAGTTCCTGAAGAGCCACACTGCCACCAACTTACACCTGTAAGATAGTCTAATGCCTGCAGCACCTTTTGTAGACCCCAATTTGTTGTGAGATATCAA
Organism: Cryptotis parvus; assembly: GCA_021461705.1. Lineage (NCBI taxonomy): Eukaryota > Metazoa > Chordata > Mammalia > Eulipotyphla > Soricidae > Cryptotis > Cryptotis parvus. Next base: position 18,474 of record JAJIBD010035717.1, read on the forward strand.
TGCACTAACCATGTTGTAAAGTATAACCAGGAACTCAGATTAGCCATGTAGCTGCTTCCTCTAGACAAAAAGCAACTAGTTCCTCCAGAGATAGCTATGAATGCCAGGGTGACAAGAGAGGGGACAGAGCTGGGTGAGATACCTATTTGCCTTAGGTTTGGGGGCATCCTATGCTTTGTAAAGCACTGTGATGAATTTGGAAAAAATAATTCTAGATTGGCTTCACTCTGATGCCCATATCTCTATGGCTCAGTACTTAGCACATAGAAAAAAGACCACACAGCTATCATCTACCATGATTGTAAAGCAAATAATGGATCAGAAGGCAGGAAAATGTTGTAATGCTCAAACTGAAATATAAAGTATTTCATTTCCTGCAGCAATAGCCCTAAACCACAATGAATTAAAATTGCTTTCACAGACTTCTAATAAGCAGCAATTTCCCCTTTACTTACCCCAGCTCCATAGAGAAACATGAGACAAAACCAATATAGTGGGGGAAGTTGTGAAATAGGGAACATTCTGAGCATATTGCTGTGGTTCAGTCCAATGTCCAGCTTTTTGTGTTTGTTTTGGGGGCCACATCCAGCAATACTCAGAAGTTATTCCTGGCTCTGCACTCAGAAATTACTTCTGGGAGTGCACACGGGGCCTTTTAGGGTTCAGGGATTGAGCCCAGGTTAGCCACATGCAAAGGAAATACATTATTCACTATACTACTATCACTTTGCCTCCACTATGTTCTATTTCTTTATCTCTGGTTGTTGGTCATTGAAGCCAAACTTTGGTGGGTACTAGAATCATAAAGGGTGCTTGTTTAACATGTAACATACAAAATAGGCCTTCAGGGACTAAAGAGAAAGTACAGAAAGTAGGGCCTTGCATGAGGACAATCTAGATTTGATCTCCGGAACACCATATGATGTCCTGAGCTCCAGAAGTAATTCCTGAGCACAGAGCCAGGAGTGCTCCTGAACATTGCCAAGTGTTACCTCCCTCAAAAACAGGCCTCCTGTCTGTCACTCAACTGACTAGTCAGCTGATATTCAGGGTATATTTACTATATGTCAAACACTGGGGAGATGACTATGAAGCAGATGAAGACTGTATTCATGAAATCTACAATTCAATGAATGAGGAAGACAAGAGTGAAAGATGAATTACTATGCAAGTAGCCATGAATGTTAAGGGAGTAAATAAGAATGGGTGTGATGCAATCAGACTAGTTTGAGTTATGATTTCATTTTTTAAATTTTTGACTCTTTCAATCAGTGCTTAGAAACTACAGGGTTCCTCTCAATTTCACACAAATAAGTGTTGACCGAGTCCAATGTTGCTCCAAGGGTTTGCTCTCATGAGTGGGGAAAGACCATGCTGGCCAGACTCCGAGAGGAGTTTTGAGCCCTGCCCTTTCTTCCGCCTCCATGCCAGTTGCCCCAGAATAGAGAGACCCACCCATGCCAGACCCACAGGTCTCTTGGCGCGCGCCGCAAAAGCAGACACACGATATTTTTTGAGGATGCTGATTTTAGCATAAGGTTCTTCCCAAGTTCTTTCACATTTATACATAGTAAACAGTTCTGGACAGGTTTTAACTGATAACAGTAAGCCTAACAAGAAGCCAGAGTGTTGAAGGACTCCTTTAAGGGCCGCTGCATTTGGCTCAAAACATTAGCATACTAAAGGGCCTAGGTGAGGTGCGGGAGGGGATTACCTAAGGACATTTAACACTCCCTGCTTTCCATAACAGTGGGAGGAAGGTCTGAGTTGCAGGGGTATAAACTAGCCGGTTTTCACTCTTGTGGCGCTTCTTTGGGGCTCTTGCTTGCTGTGAGTGTTCGCCCTGCTTGGAAGCTTTTTACACCGTGGTGGTCGCCATCTTGGCCTACATGTGGCTGGGGTTCTAGCCTGGAATCCTAAGCATCGGGTTTTTCCTTTTGCTGATTTGTATGCCTGAACCTGTGATAAGTAAAGCCTTTTAAAACTGCATCGGATTCCTGAGTTTTCATCCGTTCCTCGCCGGCTCCGAGGTAGAAGGGAACTCGCTTCCCGGCACTGTTGGGGACCCCCGGCGGAGCGCCCGACACCACAGCAAACCACACATCATGCAGTCAGTCATTCTCAACATCCAGACTCCATAGTTCCTCAGTGCTCCATCCAAGAGAAAACCTGATCTTCCCCCCTTAAGTTTCATCAGTAAATGCTCGAGTTGAGAACCTTCTACTGACACTATACCACCTACATGATAAAGCCTGGCAAACAACCCGTGTTTTAATTACCAGTTATGCCAAAAACTAGTAGCAATTGTGGACCTCAGTTCCATGACCTGAAGAATGGTTTCGGGCTCCTCCTGTCCCTGGAGCAAGTAGATGCCCTTGGGTTACACTTGCTTGTGACAGGACTAATGGAGATGTTACTAGTGTCCACTCGAGCAAATCAATGAACAATGGAAAGACAGTGAAGTGGTTTATGATACTTTTTTCATTTTGGGGTCTCCAAACAGTGCTTAGGAGACCTGGGGTTCCAGTCAGTGATTCCCCAGACAACTAGGCGAATGGGTTAATGAGAAGGCCCAAAAATGTAATGATACTTTAGCCCTACAGCAACCAGGATTAAACAAGATACCCTGAAAGTGATCAAGGATCTTTAAGGTTTCATCTGCTGATGTCCAGTGGGCCATTTTGTGTCATAGATCAAATCAGGGTTGACTGCATATAAGACATGAACCTTATGGCACTGTGATTTTCGAGAGTGATGACACAGATTTCTCTGAGAAAAATTACATTGCACCCAGATCTAAATGACCAGAAATATCCAGCCATGTAAAAGACATAGCAGAAGAAAGAACAAGTACAGATATCCTGCCACATATGAAAGTATTTGATTCATTCAAGTAAAGGACAGACAAACAAAAAGTCCAGAGAGTCATTTTCAGCAGAGCATAAAGAGTGGCCAGGGAGCTACATATAGAAATGACATCAAGACAATTCTAAGTCTTTTCAGAGTTGTGATGGGTTACCTTCTCCCACCTCCTTATACTTCCAGAATTACTGGCAAACATGCATACATCCCATCACTGCTGCCATGAAAACTCATCTATGGCCTTGTTCAGAGACTCAAATAAATATCTAAAGAGCGAACCTATGTGCCATGTAAGCTAATCACCAGCCTTGTTCCAGACACTCAAATAAATATTGAAAGAGGTCACATAGGAGCAAAAAGTTCTCAGCACCTATTCCTGCTGAGACTTTTTGGGGCACTCTCTGAGGAAGGATGCCCAGCGCCCACCCAAACAAACCCCTGTCAGCCACTGCCGCACCCCAAAAGCCCACACCCAGTTAAAATTTAACTCCAGTCAACCTCCCCAGTTAAAAGCTATGGATTTTCTGAAACAGGTAATGTGGCTGACATCTCCAATATTTACAACACTAACATCACAGTAGCAGGTGGATGGGGTGTAACTTAGAAACCAACTAATCTCGACAGGCAAAAGCATTAAGACAGAAGGCTAACTTGTGCAACAAGTTTAGCAAACTCTAAGACTAGGACTTGTTATCCCCATGGTGATATACAACAATTTTCACAAATTTTTCTGTAAATAAACTAGAATTTTTTATCATTATGTGAGCCATTTAGGGTTAGCAAGCAGTCTAAAACTAAATTACTGTCCGTTGCCTATGGGCTCAGGCTTGAGAGATTGTTGGGAAAATGGATATAATGGCAGAGGGAAGGTGATAGTGGTGGTAGAATTGGGGTTGAATATTGAATGCCTGTAACAAATCATAATAAACAGCTTTTTAAATCATGATGTTTAAATAAAATGAAGAAAGGTCTCAGACATTTTGGCAGTACTAGAAATGCAGTAACATAGTTCTCTAAAAAGCATTAATATTTGCTTTGGTAGCCTCAATCATTTGTATCACTTGTATCACTTGTCTTCCCGTTGTTTATGGATTTGCTCGAGCTAATACCAGTAACATCTCCATTTGTCCTGTCTCGTGCTAGTGTAGCCCAAGGGTATTTGCTCGCCCAGGAACACAAAGAGCCTCAAACCATTTGTTCGGTCATGGGAATGAGGTCTGTAATAGTTACTGGTTTTGAGCATATCAAATACAACACGAAGTAGCTGCAAGGCTCTGCCGTGTGGGTGGGATACTCTCGGTTGTAGGCTCTCAGTTCGTGCATTTACTGATGGGAAACAAAATCAGCCAGAAAGCTGTCCAAAGAACTAGGAGGGTATTATTTTTTGTAATAAGCAAATAGATATCAATGAATTTTGTGAACAAAGTACTGTCTCTGTTTTTGGACCATACCTGGTGATGGTCTGGAGCTACACCTGACTCAGTGTTTGAAGGTCACTCCCGTACAGCACTGGGAATAGAAACTGGGTCACCTGCATGAAAACCATGTGTTCATCTCATTGAACTATTTCTCTGACCCTGAACAGAATTCTCAGCTGGAAATCCTATTTAAAATGAGAAATGGATGGAAGAGTGAGTGAATAAAGATTGAATGATTAGTTTTAGTTGGTGG
>JAJIBD010035718.1:0-16555 GCA_021461705.1 Cryptotis parvus
GATCAGGCTCTTCTGCTGGGTGAAGCCCTGATGAGCTGTAGGTCTGGATATTGAAAATGGCAGCCTTCATGATTATTGGGGGTTTCTCTGACTTCTTGAGGCTCTGCTGGGATGGCGGGCCAGAACTGCAGACTTCGCACCGCCCTGGGTGCCTCATGATCAGCTGGGCTGCAAGGAAGTTGTAGTAGCTCTATGCTGTTGTCTCTGAGTCTCTGGATCAAGTACCTGGGCTTGGGCCGACTATGGTTTGGGTTCAGACGAAGGCAGAGGTTGTGATAAGCTCTTCTGCTGGGTGGGCTCTGGGTTCATCAAGTGCAAACAGGATGAGAGGCTACTAGAAAGTATCCCACCAACATGGCAGGAGCCTGGCAAGCTACCGTGATATTGCGTATTTGATAGTCAAAAAACATTAACAATTATAGACCTCATTCCCATGAGCCTGAAGGAATGGTTTGAGAGGCTCTCTTCATGTTCTAGGTGAGCAGTTTGCCCCTGGGCTGCACTAGCATGTGACAAGACCTATGGGATGTTGCAGGTGCCTCTCTGAACCAATCCAATGAACAATGGGAGAATAACCATTGATACAAGTATTTACCATGGGGTAGACATTTACAAAAGCGTCCCATGATTGGGTTTCAGTCTCAGCCACAATGTTTGGCTTTTAATCCCAGCTTTTACCAGTACATGTTTCACCACACATCCCCAGGACTCCCCTGCCTCGAGGCAGCCTGTACTTTAGCGAATTCTTTCTCCCTTCTTCTTCTCTTCTCCTCCCTTCTCCTTCTCATACTCTTTCTCAGCCTATCACTTCTCCTCTCTCCTCCTCTCTACTTCCTTCTCCTCCTTCTCCTTCTACCTTCCTTCTGTAACTTCTCACTTCTCCTTCTCCTCACTCTTCTTCTCCTCTCTCACTCAACTTCTCTTTCTCTTCTCCTTCTCCTCCTTCTCCCTTCTCTGTTCTCCTCCTCCTCCAGCATCTGCACTTCCTCTTCTTACTCTTCCTCCTCCTCTCAGCCTTTAACTTTTCTTCTTTTGCACTTCTTCCCTCCTCCTTCCACACATTTGTAACCTCAGTTCACTATTCTTAATAATATCTCAGGTTGTATTTACTGAGAACAGTCTAATCACTTTATACTACACATATGCACTGGAGCCATCACTGTGTTTGTCTTTCAGCTTTTTATGACACCACTGACACCCTCAGTTTCATCCCAAGTTTCATAAGCTGCAAAATTTTGCTTTCTCTCATTGTACTAGAGGGTTTTTATAGACAGAACTTTTTTAATTTGTTTTTATATTGGCCACACACATTCTGCCAGGACCTGGGGGCTTCCACTGGAAGTCACGTATTCAGGAACCATGAAGTGCGGAAATGACAGGGGATTCTCACACATGTGAGGATGCACTCTTCCCTTGTACCCACACCACTGGCCCTTAAAATTATTTTATTTTAACAGTTTAGTTTATAGCATACCAACAATGCATTCAGGTGTTACTCCTGGCTCTTTACTCAGAAATTAATCCTGTTGATACTCAGGACCAGCTGTACTATTGCCTACAAGACAGGAGTGCCGTTCAAGCTGTATGGTGAAATCAAAGAATTTCTACTTTATGTGCTGCCTCCAGCCTCAAGAAACAGTTCTTAAAACTACTTCAACTTAGCAGGGGGGCTGGGTGAAACAGCTGTAGTAGAGTGTTTACTTGTTTGCCGGCCGCTTGACCTGTTCTTTGCGGGTTCAATCCCCATTCCATATGGTCCCCGAGCACACTTTAGGAATGTTTCTTACGGGTGCAGAACCAGGGCCTTCGTTGCAGAAGGTGTGAGCAAAAAAAGCCCCAAAAAAAAAAAAAGCTAACTAACCTTTGGTGAAGATTGGGTTAAGAAAGAGGCTTATGCAGGATGTTGTCTCTAGGATACAGCTCTGGGGGTGAAAGGAGTAGAAAGGGTTATCTGCCTATATGCAAACATTTGCAGAATTCCTCTACTCCTTCATACCTGAAAACTGATGGGACTTTTTTCTTCTAGAGATACCATAGCCCCTCAATTTAATGAAAAGCTTATGACCACCTACAACTAATCTAACAAAGATTGACTTAATCTCTCCTTCCTGAACCACAGTAACTTCTTTTTATAATGGAACTAAAATGCACTAGATTTTGTCTCGTTCACTGATGTGATATATGGAATATTATTAAAATAAAAATCACTGAATACCAGGCAGAGCCTGGGCAGAGAGGAGCTTTCCAATTTTATCAACGTCATCTTGGTGTTTTTTGTTGTGTTTTGGGATACAACCTGGTGCTCAGGGGGCTTTCCTGGTGTAGCCTGTGAGGAACGAGCTTGCAGGTGATGACTGTTCTGCTTTGGCGCTTCCTACTGAGTTCAATCCCAGCATCCCATATAGTCCCCTGAGCACTTCAGGGTAGATCCTGAGTACAGAAATGAACTAAGCCCGGGTGCCAGATGATCTTGAGCTAATCCAGTTATATTCCAGAATACGATATTGCGAGAATATGGAGCCTCGATTTTAGTTTTTTTAGCAATGTCCTTTTTATTTTTCCAAAAAAGGCTGTACCAGTTCAAATTCCACGAAACCCAATCGGTTTTCTTTTTGCCATCGGTGCCAGCGCTGGATGCTCTTGTTCTCTTAGAATGTGTGTTGTGAGGTGTGCTGACTTTATTGTTGATTTGATTTATTGTCTCTCGATAATTAGTGATGAAGAGCACCTTTATGTGCCTTTGGCTTCATTTGTATTTCTTCTTTCAGGAAAGTTTCTGTTCATTTTTTTTCTCGGTTTTGGTAGGACTCGATGCTTTTGTTCTTGTAAATTTCTCAATTGCTTTTTTATATCATTGTGGGATACATATCTGGATGGATTCTCTACCTCTAGACCAACCTGAATTCTCCACTGAGCACTTTGTTACTCTCTCCTCCTTCCTCATCTAAAGCTTTCCTTAATCTGTTTTACTTCACTTGCTCATCTACTCACAGAAAATTCTTTTCATGCAAAGAAGACAAGAACCCTAAGAAGCCTGGGTAAGGCCCTTCAGGACTGACTTTATTTCCACACCCGCCTGAGCAGTTACACCCTTCAACCTCCAGCTACAAAGTCGTGGCTCCCTGAAATTTCGAATTGAGTGGGATCAGCTTGTGCCCTGAGTGCATGTCACCTCAGGTGTGAGCAGTGAATCACCTCATGGGGGCTGGTGGGGCTCAGGCCACACCTTGCAGAGCTCAGAAATACGAATTTTATTAGTCACTTTGCAACCTCCTCAAGGCAGTCTGAAAATAAATGGATGGGAGAAAGTGACCATCTCTCTCCCTTTCCCACCTCCCCCATAAACCACCCATGAGGCCTGCCGACGTTATTTTGGCCCCTGTGGTGGGGTTTTTACAGTGAAAGGCTCACCCAGAAGGTATCTGTGAAAAAATAACTCTTTGAGAAGCTTAATGCCTTCGCGCGGCACCAGCTTGGAACTAGAATTTAAAAATTGCCCACCTGAAAATGAGTGTACACTTGTCAAATACATGAGCAGAGCTGCAGTCTTTTTGTGTGCTCGACGCTGATTATGAAAATCTAGAGGGAAGGAGGGTTCGCAAGTAGCTTACCATCTAATAAGGCCTCACAAAGAGCTTCGAAACCACCCCTGCCGCTGAGGGCAACCATTTTCAACATCAGACTCCCACGTGATGACTCCACCCAAGAGAAAAGCTGATCTCAGCCCTGCTTAATAAATAAAAAAAAAGGTCCCACTCTACAGCGAAACTATTTTCAACCCAGGTATGCTGCTTCAGAACCAGAGACACGAATTTCTACGGGAAGAGTACTGCTCTCCCTGTGCTCAGCTATTATGAGGCATCCGGAAGAAGGCGGTTCCTGGGCCTGGAGCTGTGGGCTGCAGCACCTTTTAAAAGCCAGGAGGAACCCCTGTACCATGAGGGCAATGATTTTCAATATCCGGACTCCACAGCCCATTAGGCTACACCAGAGAAAAACCAATCTATGAGTTTGGTTCATAAATAAATAAGACACGCAGAGCCACTACTGCGGAAATCCACACCACGCGCCCGGGAGCTGTAAAGCCTTTAAATCCTGTGTAGTATTTTGTTGCGGGACTCCTCTAAGAACATAAATTCTGCACCTGGATTGCCTCTGTAGGTCATTTTAAATAGATAGAAGGAATTAGTCTAAATGTGGCAGTTTATCAACGATATAGTTCTATACTGACTGGTGTAAATATTTACTCTCTATTGCTACCACAAATCACTTCGATGGACTAGATAGATCTTACCATTTTATTTGTTTATGCAAACCACATTGGATCTCTCACAAGTAATTAGACCAGAGAGAGAAGTACTGTTTACTTCAAGCAAGCAAGCATGGCTCCTGATAACTCAATAGATTTAAAATACAGAGCGCTACGGTAAAGTAGATGCGAGACTCTTTGTGAAGACTTGGCAAATATTTAACTGCGTTTAGTATAGTCTTTTTAGTATAGAAGTTTGCCATCTGAGCTTACCTTCTCTACCCCCTAAAGGCATTTCAGGCAGATCTTGGCTCAAGACATTCTTAGCATATAAGGGTCTAGGTGAGGGTGCTGGGGAAAAATTACACAAGAACATTTGACCCTCCCTGCTTCACATAATGGTAAGATGTCTGTGGAAACTAGGCTGCTTACTCTCTAGTGCTCTCTCTTTGGGCTTTCTCTTTGGGGCTTTGCACTCTTCTTGGAATCTGTCTTGTCCTCCCTTTTGGGACTGCTAACATGGTGGCAGCCATCTTTGGCTACAAGTGACCGGGGTTCTGGCCCGGGAGATCTAAACACAGGGTTTCTCTTCCCAAAGTGATCTGCCATGCCTGAACCTGTGATAAGTAAAGCCTTTAAACTGCATGGATTCTGACTCTTCATACATTCCATGCAAAAACTTTGGAGGTAGAAGAACTAGCTTCCAGCACTGTTGAGGACCAACCGCGCGTCTAGCATCTGGCGTCCCGGAGGCTTCCTGCATCTGGAGGTCCACTGAGATGTTGATGAACTTTTCTGCAGCTGGGAGCAGAACTTGGGCTCAGTGGTTAAATGGAGTTTACCTCTAGGATGTTTTTCTTTTGTTCTGGCTTCACCTGTTTATTCAGATGCTATGTCGCTTACAGTGGTAACATTTGTAACCAACTTTTCTTTTGAAGTCATGAAATTGAATCCCAGCAAACAGATTTCAAGCTTGACAACTAGAGGAAGAAAAGTATGCCTCTGAAAGGAAGTGGGCGAGCTCTCAAACTGAAAATCTGCCTGGGGTTAATACACTCCAAGGCCGAGATGATACCTCTCTGTTTGAGTTGAATCTCAAATTGAGGGATTCCCTAAAATTTTTACAAAATCTGATGAAGGAGGAAGGGAAGAAACAGATTAATTCCCAACTGCATCAGGCCTCAAAGGAAGCATGGATTTCCTCCTGTTCTGAATTTAATGATCGAAGGACAAAGCTCTGGGAGCTTATAACATTACTCATGACTGTTTCTTATTTTAGTCTTTTCTGATTGCTGCTCTTGTGATTTTGTGATAAACCCCCACCTCTCCCAGGAGAGCTGCACGGCTAAGTTCTGAAGAGCAAGTTGTTAAGTTTAAGTTAGAGGCTTTCCTGGACCTTGAGGAAATAAAGGTCAGTTTTGGTGGCATCTTTATATAATTCAACTTAAAGAGCTTTTGAAACAATCTACAGTTACCTGCCTTCTTAAATTACCATAGCTTTCTTAGGCAAACCCGGGTTAAATTTGTCCAGTTTTTGGCTTTTTGTGCTCTATCGGTGGCTGAAGGTTTGCGGAAGTTATTTGATTGGATATTTAGCAATAAGGAACTTTACAGGAAGATGAATAGTTTTGATGAGCAGTTGCTTGCAAATATGCCAGCTAATGACGAGTTTTTTAAGCGATCTTAAAAAACTTTCGAAGTGAGTTGCTAAAAACAAGAAAAACAGGCATCTTTAACATTATTCACACCTTAAATTTGTCTCAAGGGAGGAAGCCAGTGGAAGAAACACTTTGTTCTTACAAACCAGTAATTCTTTTATCTAAGTAAAATTAATTATAAATGGCTATGGAGTCCCAAAGCACTTTCTTTCAATACAGGTTTAAAAATATCTAATTCTGTAACAGAGGCATAAGTCTTACTTTTAGATTACCAGAAGCTTCTATTTAAAACATCCAAGATTGGTTCATTTTGTGATAATCTTGCTGCAGCCTGTTGAACAAGGTCCATCTTAAATAACAATAATTTTGCTTTGCAGCCTGTTTTTGATCTTCGTTCATCTTTAATAAAACAACACTTGCATTACAGCCTATTTGATATACCAAGATGTACAACCCTTTCTTTCTTAAAAATCTTTTAAAAAAGCTTTGCCAGGTGTGTTTTAAAGATTGATAAACTTAACATCTGGTGCTCAACTCAAGACTTCTAAAACAGTGCACTCACACAAAAGAATTGCGAATTTGCCAAGAAAGGTTTTTCCCTAATGTTTCCTTTCACAAGGTGCTGAAGTTTCTTTATGTTCTTGAATTCCTGCCAAAATATTAAATCTCTGTTGTGATTAATCTACGAAAATTGTTTTTGTCAAGCTGAAATTAGCTGGGTGCCAGTGTTCCCTTGCTGAAGATGCGCTTTACCGGGCCTTACACAATGCCACTGTTCCAAGGACACCTGTTCCCAGCGCTAGAATCGCCTGTTGGTGTTTCGAACCTGTTCTAGTGTTGCACTTTGACAGACAACAAGTTCCTTATTGCTGCTCTCAAAGACTCATACTCACAGATCACCACTATTGCTGTTGTTCAAGTAGCCAGCTGACTTTAATTTGAACCTTTAACTTTACTTTAAATATGGCAAATTGACTCTACTAGAGCTATGGACAGTACAAACTATGGTTTGTCTTACTAAGCTAAACATTGTCTCATGAGCCCTTGCTTTGGGTACAAAAATAGTTAGGATCCCTAAAGTAGCATGTATAATCATTTTGCAGTGGAATTGTTTTCTTATCTTAATTTTTCTGTATCCTGCTAAATATTTTTTGTACTTTTCAATTTTATTATAATGAAACTAATCACACCAGTCTCCAGCCTGGCTTGTCAAAACCCAGCCTACAAGGACCCACCACTCAGAGACCCGCCCTTCAAGGAGAGTATTTCAAGCCCAGGAATGCTTGGAGCCTAAGACACAGGTACACCCGGCAGAGCAGAAACCAGCTTTTCCCATTCGCATGGCCGCACTGCGCAGCGCCGTGTTACCTCACATTACCGCAAATATTTTACCCACCCTCTGAGAGAGCCCACAAAGTAATGAGAATATAGCGCCCGCATGGCAGAGCCTGGCAAGCTGTCCGATGCGTGTTCGATATGCCAAATCCAGTAACAGAAATATTTATTTTCCTGACCCGAAAGAGCCCTTAATATGGCAGCAGTAAGAAAGGCAAACAAGCAGTGCCTGATAAAAAATCATGGCCATCCTAGGCTGCCAAAATAAGAAGGACTAAAATGACTGTCTGTACTTTCAATGCGTTGCTGGCATCGGAAGCATATGTTGAGGATCTGATGGTGCTAGCGCAAAAGATCAAGTGCGACATCATTGGTCTGACTGAGGCGAGGAGGCGTCAGTTGCATCATGCTGTATTTGACACCGGAGAAGAATTGTTCCTTGGAACATGCGACAAAAGAGGCGTCGGTGGCGTTGGTGTCCTTGTCAGCACGAACATGGCCGTCAACATTGATTCATTTGAATGCCTAACAAACCGAATAGGGCGATTACACTTGAAGAGATGTGGCCCACTGCCAGCAATTTCTATCTTCCATTGTCTACGCACCAACATCCACATACAAAGAAGATGAAATTGAGAAATTCTACATGGAATTGGAGGAGTTCTATAAAAGATCACACCTTCTACAAGATCATAGTGGTGATTTTAATGCCAAGATAGGACCGAGAAGATCGGCTGAAGAACTCCACATCGGGACCCATGGCCTAGAATGGAACGAACAGGGTGAGAGACTATCTGAGTTCATCATGTCCACCAAGACCATTCATGGGAACTCACAGTTCCAGAAGCTGAAGCCGAAAGCGTTGGACATGGGAATCTCCTGGCGGACAGTTCCACAATGAAATTGACCACATCATCTTCAATCGACGGTTTTGTCTGACCGATGTTGCTGTCATCCCCAAATTCCAAACAGGTCGGACCACCGTCTCCTTAGTGCAAAATTCTACTTCCCACCACAGGAGAAAGGCTGCAAAGTTTAAGAAGAGAACTCCCAGAACGACCACCAACTTGGAACTCTTTGGCACCATTGCAGCAACATGGGAAGATACCATCATTGGCGACATCGATGAAGAATACAACCGACTGGTTCAGCACCTCCATGATTGTGCGGAAGAATGCCAAGAGAGAAAGACACAAAAGGACGCTTGTCTTCAGAAACTCTCGAGCTCATTCGCCAACATGGCAGGGCGAGCCTCAGGAGACCAAATGCTAACGCCCAAGCTTGCTAAAGGGTGCAGAGAAGCGATAAAAGAAGACCTCAAAGACAGAAGAGCAGAAATACTGGAAGATGCAGCAGAAGCCGGGAAAAGCATTCGCTGCCCGCCTGCCTTCACCAACTATAAGACCAAGATGACTGCCCTCCGACGCCCTGATGGATCTATCACATCTTCAAGAAAGGCAATGGAGAAGATTATCCAGGACTTCTACTCAAATCTCTTTGATAGCCACATCCACCTGCCCACATACCAAATTCCACAGGATGGATATGTCATTCCCAGCGTTCTCCCTTCTGAAATCCGACATGCCATCTGCTCGGTAAAGAAGGGAACAGCACCAGGCCCCAGACAAAGTCAGACCCGAACACCTGAAGAATCTGCCGTCGGTACTCATCAATACACTAGCTCGGCTCTTCCACGCTACCTGTCCGAATGCAAGGTGCCCTCCCAATGGAAAACCAGCAGGACAGTTCTACTGTTCCAGAAGGGAGACATTCACGACATCGCCAGCTCTCGCCCCATCTGCCTGTTGTCCGTCATCTACAAGCTGTTTACCAGAGTCATCCTGAACAGGATTAGCAGAACACTAGATGAAGGACAACCATGCGAGCAAGCTGGCTTCCGGAAAGGATTCAGCACATCGACCATATCCACACAGTAACCAAGCTCATCGAGGTTTGTAGGGAGTACAAGATGCCGCTCTGTCTCACGTTCATTGATTTACAGAAAGCCTTTGATTCTGTGGAGACTGAAGCAGTCATCGAAGCCCTAGCCAAACAGGGTGTTCCAAACCCAATACATCAAGATCCTTAGTGAGCTGTATTATGGAGTTCACCACCAGGATCTCACCATTCTACAAAGAAGTGATCATTAATGTCAAGAGGGTTCAACAGGGTGATACCATTTCACCAAAACTCTTCAGTGCCACCCTCAAGAACATCATGCGACAATTAGAATGGGAAGGAATGGGAGGTGAAGATAGATGGTCAGCAACTACACCACCTCCCCTTCGCTGATGACATCGTTCAATAACACCAAACATTGCCAAGCGGCACAAATGCTGGCTGACTTTGACCGAGAATGTGGAAAGATAGGTCTACAGCTGAATCTAAAGAAAACAATGTTCATGAAGAATGAACTATTCCCTGAGGCCCCATTCACTCTCAATGGAACAAACATCTCTGAATGCAGCAGTTATGTGTACCTTGGTGGAGAAGTCAACATGATGAATGACCTACAAACCTCAGCTGCACAGGAGGAAGAGAGCGGCAAGGAATGCGCTTCAAAGGCATTCGAAGAAATAAGCTAAAAGGACAAAGAACCTCCGGCTCGGGCACATCTCTTTGACTCCACCGTTCTCCCTGCATTAACATACGCCCTCAGAGGCCAGGCCCTCAGAAAGCAGGATGAGAATGCTACTCAGGTCTCCCAGGAGAGGGAATCAGAGCTATGCTTGGAATATCGCGCCTCACTCAAGTGAGAGAAGGAATCCGGGTTCTAACCTCCATGCTATTCCAGAATCAGGGATGCTGTCTCATTTGCCAAGGCTACGAAAATCGATGGGCTGGACATGTAATGCGATTTTGGAGACAACCGCTGGACTAGAGCCAGTACCGACTGGATCCCACCGGATGTCAAAAAGATCATGTGGCCGCCCACCTACAAGATGGTCAGACTTCCTTGTAAAGCCCCTGAGAGGACGGTTTGAGGCTCTTACATATTCTGAATCAACCAGATGCCATTGGGCTACATTGGCGCGTGATAGGGTCCAATAAATGTTACTGGCGCCCGCTCGAGCAAATCGATGAATAATGGGTTCAAGTGATCAAGTGATCAACTAATCAAAGGAGTTATTGCGGGGACACCTCTGCATCTGCTCTGGATTGCCTCTGCAGGTCACTTTGCTCTAGATAAGGGAGTAGTTTTTATTTTTCTTTTTTGGAATTCACACCAGCGGGTATCAGGGGTTTACTCTCCTGGCTCTGCACTCCAGGAATTACTCCTGGCGGTGTTCGAGAAGACCATATGGGATACGGGGATGAACCCAGGCGGCACAGGCCCCGGCAGCGTGCAGAGACAAATACCACCAACCGCTGGGCTCCGCTCTGGCTCATTGAGGAACAGTTTAAATAATGACGATTTATCTGACCCTTGCTGTTTCTATACTGGCTACGATGCAAATATTCTCTCTGTACTACCACAATCGCCGTGGGACTAGCTGGGATCTTGCTACAGGCATATTTGCCTGCCCACGTTGGATCTCTTAAGTAATTGGGCAGAGAGAAATGCTGTTTGCCTACAAGCAAGCAAGCATGGCTCCCTGATAACTCCAAGGCAGCTAAAATACAAAACTACTGTGAAGTAGATGAGACTCTGCAATGAGAGGCTTGAAATATTTAACTGGCATTAGTATAATCTTTGAAAGGTAAGAGGCACCATCTCAAAAAACCTCTTCTCTACCCTATATGAATTTCCAGAGCAGATCTTGGCTCAATACATTAGCATATAAAAGGGTCTAGGTGAAGGTGCTGGGAAAAATTACACACGAAGGCTTTGACCCTCCCTGCTTCCATAATATTGAAGTTCTACAGGTTACGAGGGGTATAAAAACTAGTTTGCTACTCTCTGTGTTCTCTCTCTCTTTTGGGATCTCTTTTGGGAGCTTACTTTCTTGAGAGTCTTTCTTTTGTCTACTCTTTTCTGGGGCTAACTGCGTGGTGGCAGCCATCTTAGCCCTGCGGTGTCTAGAGGGTTCCTTTTAGGAATCTATCCACAGGGTTTTTCCTGTTGCTGAGTTATCTGCCTGAACCTGTGATGAATGTGCACTAAAACTGTATCAGTTCTGAGTCTTCACATCCATTCAGGACGGCTTTGGAGGTAGAATTAAGACTTGCTTCCGGCACTGTTGGGGACCTAAGCGTCTCCCGACAGAAACCATTATTAAGAATGCATACCACAGAATCTCGACATTTACAAGATTCTTTTAATCTAACAAATAACTCTTTCAAAATGAAAGGTAGGAACTACTACACAAATCCTCCATTTTATATGCCACTAGCCCATTGTTTCTCCTGGTTGCATTCTGTCCAGGACTCAGGTTTGGGATGCAAAAACACAGTTAAGAACCACTAAATAAAACAGAAATACTTAAAAATATCTATCTGGACACACATTTATTACATTTACATTCTTATTATATCATTAGAAATCAGAGGGTGGGGATGCTCAGCACCATTAATAATCACAATTCTGCAGAGCACTGACTTTTTAGCTTTTCCAGGCAGTTCCTGAAGAGAGCCACACTGCCACCAACTTACACACATAAGATAGTCTAATGCCTGCAGCACCTTTTGATAATTTGTTGTAGAATATGTTGCACTAACAGCATTTTGTAAAAGTATATTAGGAACTCAGATTGAACCAATAGCTGCTTCCTCTAGACAAAAAGCAACTAGTTCCTACAGAATGCTATGAATGGGGTGATAGAGAGGGACAAAACTGGGTGAATCCCTGTTTAACTTAGGTTTGGGGCATCCTATGCACTTTATGGCTTACTGATGGGTGGAAAACAATTCTGAATTGGCTTCAACTCGATTGCCCATATCTCTATATTTCAGTACTTAGCGCGTAGAAGAAAAAAAGACCACACAGCTATCATCTACCATGATTATCAGAAGCAAATAATGGATCAGAAGGCAGGAAAATGTTGTAATGCTCTGAAATATAAAGTATTTCATTTCCTGCAACAATAGCCCCCCTAAACCACAGCTGAATTAAAATTTAACTTTGAACTTCTATTAAGCAGCTTAATTTCCCTTTACTACCCAGCTCCGCAGAAACATGAGACAAAACCAACCATAGTGGGAAGTTGTGAAATAAAGGAACATTCTGAGCATATTGCTGTGGTTCAGTCAATGTCCAGCTTAACAAATTGTGTTTTGTTTTTTGGGGGCTACATCCGGCGTCTCAGAGATTGACTCCTGGCTCTGCACTCAAGAAATTACTTCTAGGGTACCTGTGAGAGACCTTTGGGGTTCAAGGATTGAGCCTAGGTTAGCCACATGCAAGAAGTACAGTGTTCACTATACTACTATCACTTGCCTCCACTATGTTCCTATATTTTGCTTTATGTGTCTCTGGTTGTTTTGGTCATTGAAGATAAACTTTGGTGGAGTACTAGAGGTCATAAAAGGGTGCTTGTTTAACATATAACATACAAAATGGAAGGCTTCCTTCAAGAGGACTAAAGAAAAGTATGAAAGTAGGGCCTTACATGTGAGGACAATCTGATTTGATCTCGAACACCATGCGATATCCTGAGCTCACCAAACAATTCACGAGCTGCAGAGCCAGGAGTGCTCCTGAACATTTGCCAAGTGTTACCTCCACTCAAAACAGACTGCGCCTCTGTCTGTCCCTTCTTTGAGCTAGTCAGCTGATATTCAGGTTTATATTTACTATATTCAAACACTGGAGATGACTATGAAGCAGATGAAGACTATGTTATGAAATGCGAATTAAATGAATGAGGAAGACAAGGTGAAAGATGAATTACTATCCACAGTAGCCATAGATGTTGAGAGTAAATAAGAATGGGTGTGATAGATAAGAACTGGATTTAGATTAGTTTTGTTTTTAGAATTTTGACTCTTTGATGGTGCTTGAAACTGGGTTCCTCTCATTACACAAATAAGTGTTGAACCGAGTCAAGGTAACCAGGTTTTGCTCTCATGGTGGAAAGGCCATGCCGGCCAGGCTCCGGCAAGGTTGCAGGCCGCCCACTGCTTCCGCCTCCATGCCAGTTGCCCCAGAATAGAGACAACCCACCCATGCCAGACCCACAAGGTCTCTTGTTTCTGACGCCAGGCTGAAACTTTTGCGATATTTTTGAGGAATGAACTTTGCATAAGGTTCTTCCCAAGTTCTTTCCACATTTACGCAATAAACAATCGTTCAGACGGGTTTTACAACGCTGATAACAGTAAGCTAACAAGAAGCCAAGTGTTGAGACTTCAGCACTTTAAGGGCCGCTACATTTAAAAAGCTCAAAACATTAACATACTAAAGATTTCAAGATTGAAAGTCTTGGGAGGATTACCCAGGACATTTAACACTCCCTACTTTTCCATAACAGTGGGAGGAAGGTCTGAGTTGCAGAGTATAAACTAGCGGTTTCCCGGTGCTCTTATGGCAGCTTGCTAGAACTCTTACTTACTTTATGAGTGTTCGCCTGCTTGGAAGCTTTATGTGGTGAGTAGCCATCATGCCAGCTACATGGCTGGGGTTTCTAGCCTGAGTCCATCGGGACTTTTCCTTTTGCTGATTTGTATCCTGAACCTTTAAAGCAAATAAAGCCTTTTAAGACTGCATGGAGATTCCTGAGTTTTCATCAAGTTTCTGCCCGGCCCCGGAGGTAGAGAACTAAGCTTCCCACGGCACTGTTGGGGACCAGGCTGACCCAACACCACAGCAAACCACATCATGCAGGTCAGTCATTGTTTTATGCCTTAACCCCCAGACTCCATAGTTCCTCAATTACTCCATCAAGGAAAACCTGATCTTCCCCCCTAAAGTTTCATATTAAATACACTCGAGTTGAGAACCTTCACTACTGACACTTCTTCTACCTACATGATAAAGCCTGGCAAGCTGAATAACATTGTTTTAATTACCAGTTATGCCAAAAACGAAAAACGCTTGTGGACCTCAGTTCCATGACCTGGAAGAATAGGTTTCAGGCTCCTCCTGTCCCTGGAGCAAGAAGTAGATGCGCATGAGTTACCCCTTTAGTGAGCAGAACTAATAGAGATATATTGCAGTGGCTTCCTCAAGGCGATCAATGGGCTAATGGAAAGACAGTTGTTTGTTTATGATACTTTCATTTTGGGGTCTCAAGCAGTGCTTAGAGACCTGGGGTTTCCAGTCAGTGATTCACTGTAGACAACTGGCGAGAATGGGTTAATAGAAGGCGCAAAAATGTAATGTGCTGACCTACAGCAACCAAGATTAAACAAGATACCCTGAAAAGTGATCAAGGATCTTTGGGTTTCATCATCTACTGATATCCAGTAGACCACATTTGTCATAGAATCAAATCAGGGTTGACCGCCTGCGGAACGCCAGACACTTATAGCACTGTGATTTTCGAGAGTGATGAGCACGATTTCTCTGAAAATTATATTTTACTGAATCTAAATGACCAAATATCCAATAATACTTTAAAAGACACCATGAGAAGAAAGAACAAGTACAGATATCCTGCCACATGTGAAAGTATTTGATTCATTCACGGAATGGATTTGAACAAAACAAGTCAAGAACCGTTTTCAGCAGAGCATAAAGAATTGCCAGGGCTACATAATTAAATGACATCAAGACGAATTCTAGAATCTTTTCAAGGACCAGTGATGGATTTACCTTCTCCCCACCTCCTTTATACTTCCAAATTGCTTCATGAAACGGCATACATACCATCACTGCTGCCATGAAAACTCATCATGTTGTTCAGAGACTCAAATAAATATCAGGCGAACCTATGCTGCCATGCAGCAAGCTAATCACCAGCCTTGTTTAAAACCTCAAATAAATATTGAAAGGATCACATAGGAGCAAAAGTTCTCAGCACCTATTATGCTGACCTTTTGGAGCACTCTCTGAGGAAGGATGCCAGCGCCCACCCAAACAAGCCTGTCAGCCACTGCCGCACCCCTGAAGACCCCACCCGGTTAAAATTTAACTCCAGATCAGCCTCCCAGTTGAAGAAGCTATGGTTTTCTGGAAACAGAACCAATAACTTATTTGACATCTCAATGCTTTACAACACACTAACATCCACAGTAACGAGTGGATGGATTTTGTGACTCAATATGATCTAGACTGGCAAGCAAAAACATGGGCAGAGACTCTTTGTGCATGGTTTGACAGCCTCTAAGACCAGACTTGTTGTCCCACAAGCAGTATGCAACAATTTTCACACTAAAATTTTATCTAAATAAACTAAATTTTTATCATTATGGCAGGCCATTTAGGGTTAGCAAGCAGTCTAAACTAAATTACTGTCCAGATTTGCCTGAGCCAGGCTTGAGAGATTGTTGGGAAAATGGATATAATAATAGAGGAAGGTGATAGTGAATTATTGAGTGGGGACGAATATTAGATAACTGTAACAAATCATAATAAACAGCTTTTTAAATCATGATGTTTTAAATAAAATGAAAGAAAGGTCTCAGACATTTTGGCAGTACTAAAAATGAAATAACATAGTTCTCTAAAAGCATTATCTATATTTGCTTTGGTAGCCTCAATCATTTTATCACTTGTATCACCTTGTCTTCCAATTGTTTATAGTTTGTAGGAAGAAGCTATTCCCCAATCTTTCTCCATTTGTCCTGTCGTGCTAGGTGCTTAGCCCAAGAATTATTCTTTAACCTCAGGAACACGGAGAGCCTCAAATAATATTTTGTTCCAGGTCCTTGGGAATGAGGTCTGCAATAGTTACTAGTTTTGAGCATATCAAATACAACACAGAAGTGACTGCACAAAACTCTACCCCGTGTAAGATTGGGACTACTCTGGGTTATAGGCTCTCAGTTCGTGCATTTACTGATGGGAGAGCAAAATCAATATACGAGAGAAAGCTGTGTCGAACTAGGAGGTATTATTTTTGTTAATAAGCAAATAGATATCAATGAATTTTTTGTGAACTAAAAGTACTTTTTGTCTCCTGTTTTTGGACTATTACCACAGGTGATAAGTTCACTGGAGCTACACTGGCTTTCAATTGTTTGAAGGTCACTCCATTCAGCACTGGGAATAGGAAACTAGGTCACTACATGAAAACCATGTTGTTCATCTCATTGAACTATTTCTCCAGTCGAACTGGGAGATTCTCTGGCTGGAAATTCTATTTAAAATGAAATGGATGGAAGAGTGAGTGAATAAAGATTGAATGATTAGTTTTAGTTGGTGGTAGGGCTTGTGAAGCTTTGATATTCGTATTCCCTGGCTCCGCTTTCGAAATGATGAATACCAGTGGGG
>JAJIBD010035719.1:0-16169 GCA_021461705.1 Cryptotis parvus
TCCTTCCTTCCTTCCTTCCTTCCTTCCTTCCTTCCTTCCTTCCTTCCTTCCTTCCTTCCTTCCTTCCTTCCTTCCTTCCTTCCCTTCCCTTCCTTCCTTCTTCCTTCCTTCATTCTTCCTTCATTCCTTCCTTCTTCCTTCCTTCCTTCCTTCCCTTACTTCCTTCCCTTCCTTCACTCTTTTCCTTAAAAGCATCAGACACTGGGTTTCTGCAACCCGTTTGGCACTAGGATATGATCCTTTCCCAAAGTAATTCCCAGCGCAGGCTAAGTCTTCACATCTGAATTGTGGCAGGGCATAAGCCTGCAGAATCTGCAGGTTTATCCATAACAACCCAGCTCCCTGGGCCAAGTAGTTCCACCATGTGCCAGGTAAACCCAACCCCTTCCCTCTTTGCATCTTGCTTCTGTAGAAAGCCATGCTCTATTTTCCCTACATGGTATCATTTAGTTGCTGGATACTGGGACCTGGCCTCAACCATTTGCTAGAAACTTTGGAATCAGGACCCCAGGTTTCCCTGCCCTTAACTGGTAGCTGACCAGATGTGCCCCCCCATCTGAGCATATACTTGTATCAGTTCTATGTTGACATAGAAATCTTTTGCCACAGAAAGTCAGCTGCAAAGCCAAGAGCTATCTCTCTTCTGCCCTGGGTCTCCTTTAGTACCCAGAAATGGGGGTCCTGATGACCCTCTTATCAGAGGTGCTAAGCAGGCCAGGTGTAGCTACTAGGTCTCCGAGAATGTGCTAGGAGAAACAGCAGATGGGAGGAGGCAGGCACTCATGGTCCAACTGGGAGCTATAAATCGCCTGGCTTGTGGCGGAAGCCGTTAAATGTTTTGACAGTCCCCAATGCATAGAGCCTTTAATTAGGGTTTGACAGAGTTGTTCTATATGTAAATCTCAGTTACTGGTGAGGTTGTTTATAGCCAGACTGTCTGTTTATGCACATTGTGTTCCAAGATCACAGCGTTTTTCATTGCAGGATGAAAATATTCCTTTATTTAATGCCAAAATAGCTTCCTCTTGGTCTGGGGTTTATTTTCCTCTTTGACTCTAAATCCAGCACTGCAATTTGATGGAAGTCAGGGAGGGGGATAGAGGTTCTTCCATATGGCGGAGTTCAAGACCCCCAGAGAGAGACAATGAGGAGCTTGAGATTCCACAGATCCACAGAGTGTGCTGTCATAAGCCTCAACTTACAACTTCTCCCCCAAACATATGGGTGCCTACTTCCCCCTCAAAGCCACCTGGTCAGTATTTGCTGGTCTGTATTTGGCTATAATTACTATTATCAAGTGGGCCCCTAGAATGATTTAGAGTTGACTTTGCCCCCTTCCCCCTCAAGCCGCCCCCAGTATTCCCAAAGCTATGGCAGTGCCATTCCCATCTCTTTCCCATCTCCCTACCAGTGTCCTCAAGATAAACCTTTGTGTCTTTTGAAAAGAATTTTTGGCCCTTAGGTAGGTGTGGAACTGCCAGAGCCATATGGAAACTCAATTTCTAGCTTTTTGACAAGTGTCTAAATTGATTTTCCAAAGAGTTGAACCAGCTGATATTCCCTAGCAGTAAATGGGTGAAACCTTTCCTCCTCTAGCTATACCAACACTAGTTTGTTTCTATTCTTTGTAATAATATATGTCAGTCTCACTGGTATGAGATAGTATCTTATTTTATTTTGATTTACATTTCCTGATCAGAGGATTTTTGTATACCTTTTGGCCATCAGTATATCTTCTTCCAGAAAGTTTCTCTTCCATTTTGATGGGTTTATTTGTTTGTTTGCTTTCTTGTAAATTTTTATCAGTGCTTTATATATGTTGGATATTAACTACCACATGAGCAGTAGGTAAATATCCTCTCCAAATATGTAGAATGCCTTTTTATATGTTCATCATTTCTTTTGCAGATTCAGCTATAAGAAAAGATAAAATCATGGACCTGGAGCAATAGTACAGTGGGTAGGGCACTTACCTTACATGCAGTTAGCCTAAATTCAATTTCTGACAGCTCTATGATCCTCTGAGTCCCACCAGGAGTGAACTCTGAGTGCAAAGTTAAGAGTAAGCCCTGAGCACAGCTGGTTGTGACCCAAAAAGTAAAACAAAAAAAAAAAGAAAAGAAAAGATGAAAACATGCAATTTACTGCTATGTGGATGGATCTGGAGAGTATCATGCTTGAGTGAAGTCAGTCAGGAGAGAGGACAGACACTGGATGATCAGCTCTCAAACGTTGGCTATAAAGAAACCAAGCTGGGGGGAAAACAAATGCCAAAAGACAACAGGCCTTCCGAAGGAAGCTTTGGAGTTGGGGTGTAGACTAGAATAGACAGGAGCACTGGGGCATGCTGAGGGGGAGCACACACTTTGGTGGCAGGTGGGGTGCTGGAATGGCTCATCGTGGAATCTACTGTCAACAGTTTTGTAAACAATCACCATGCCTAAAATTAAAAAAAAATTTTTTCAAGTTATTGTTTCTGTTGAGGATTTTCTGGCTTCCATGATTGTACTCAGATTTCAGAACTTCCAGGCGATTCTCAAATCCCAGCGTTACTGGATTTATTTATGGTGTCTACCCTGGCCTGCTAGATGGTGCAGAGATCAAATGTCTCACTTTGGAGCTCCTGCCCATTCAGTGACTTGGCACACCCATTCCAACCTGGAGCACTGTAGAGCCCACATGGTGGACCTGCCTGTGTGCACTTACTTCTCTGGAGCTGAACGTGGCCTTGACCGGATACAGAGGACCACACCTTTGCCTGTGTCCCCATCCAGAGCAAATGAACCAGCTTCTGCTTTACAAGACACAGCAGGAGAAATACCCCACATGCTTCATTTTCTTTTGCAACTGATACTCCATCTTCTTCCCAGTTCCCTTCCTGTGGTCAAGGAAAGGAAGCATTTGGACCCTATGATCCCCAGCTGTCCTTTCCATCCAATTCTGTATGCATTTAACTTGGGGGGAGGTCTCACCGATGATGCTTGGGGGTTACTCCTGACTCTGCACTCAGGAATCATTCCTGGCAGTTCTCAGGGGACCATATGGGATGCCGGGGGATCCAACCTGGGTCAGCCACATGCAAGGCCAGTGCCCTCCCTGCTGTACTATCGCTCCCACCCCATTTTATGTGCATTTGCCCTGCATGCTCATTCCCCTGACCCTATGTGGTTTTGCTGCCACTCTTCCGTTGACTCAGCCTCTCCTCCTTGGAGTCATGCATTCTTTTCTGCCCAGAGGTTTTGTCCAGCTCAAACACAGCTGAGTTTGAAAACAGACCCGGGTTACAACAGAGTAGTGAACACCATTCTGCAGTGGGGGAGCCTAGGAATGACATTTTGAACCTTTCCAGGTGGCTCTATGTCGGGCAGGTATGGAAATCACAGCTGTAAATTACCAATTCCCTCCCAGCCACAGAAATTCTATACAAAATGAGTCTAAGACACTCTCTCCAATATTTTCTGTCTTCTCATTGATTCTTTAATCCATTGCATCCCCCTTTGGTCCCAGTGATGAACCCTCCGACACCTTCCCTATACTTTTCTTTCTCATTATGGAACCTTAACTTCCATTCATCCCATCTACTTTTTTTGTCCTAGATTCCTCTCTCCTAGGACAGGTAGAATGTCTCATATGCCTTTTCTCTAACCCAGATTTCCTTCTTTGACCCAGCCTCTCTTTACATGGTCCCAGTAGACTATTAAGCCAAATCTAGGAGCTACCTAGTCTATTTCTCTTTCTCTTTCCTTCATTGAATCAGAAGCACCTGAAAATTCTAGAATCTAAAGGCTTTGCTAAGTATCTTTCTCCATTCCCTCACTAACAATCCCTATTTTAAGTTGGGCTTCTCTCTGGGAGTTACCTTCTGAGTTTCATCTCTAGTCTCTCCTCTTTTTGAGCCATTCTCTCTATAGACACGAAGATATAGGTACAAAATCTGACCATACTTTTCCTCCTTATTGCTTACCTTTCAGAGACCCTAGCATAGAATTGAAACCCAAGTTTAATGTGTGATTATTAGAGTAGAATGCTCTTATGACTTACAGAAAAGTGCTTGTACAGGAAGGATAAATATTTTTTTGGTACAGGCAAAGACAAGACCTCACATACTGGATAGCCAGAGGAAGAGGCACATTACACTTAGGTGGGAGGCGAGCTCTTTAAAAAATATTTCTTTTGTTTTGGATCACACCCAGAAGTGCTCAGGGCTTACTCCTGCCTCTGCACTTAGGGTCACCCCTGGAATGCTTGGCGGCCCATATGGAATGTCCAGGATCAAATCTGGGTTGGCTGCAAGGCAAGTGCCCTCCCCACTTCACTATTGCTCCAGGCCTTGAGAGGCTTTTTTCACCCTTCAAATTCCAGATAATTTGAAGTTCCAAGAAGTCATCCCACTGCTCTGATTGATCCTTGATAGAATCCTTTTAGAAATTTTCATTCCCTCTCAGGTAGAGTGGAGACTCAGGTTTTGCATATGTTTGTTTACCAGGTACCAGTAAACGAATAATGACCCTAATACAGTCTAGGGTACTTCTCTCAAAGAAGGCTGAATTCCAAACCCATGTCCCAAAGTTTACTCTCTGCTTTGCCTTTCCCTCAGAGCAAGGTGTAGGATTCATAGCTGCTCTGTCTGTTCCTGAACACCCCCTCTCTCCAGGTTAATTTTCTTTCTTCCCTATTTCACACCAAATACTCAAGCAATACTGCAGCATCTTCAGGTATATTAGTGTGTCCCATCTCTTTTTGACTAACTGCTTTTGCCCATTGACTCCTTGTACCTGGAGACTTGATATTTCCTGTTTATCCTTCAAGATTCACTCAACACATATCCAATCTAGTCATTTTAATTTGAACATGACAGATGATATTGAGTTGTTGAAAGTCTTTCACTAGTGAAATGAATAGGGGATGGACAGTTTCAGAGAAAGGTCCTTTGAGCATTTTGTCAGTTTTATGAAAGAAAACAACTTTTTAGATTCTAATAACTGCAGAAATTTCTTGTCTGCTGGCATGAGGATTAGCTATAGATGTTAGAATTCAAAAAATGTATGGTTAACATCTATTTATACAATTCACTGGCTGTGGATCCAAATGAATTATGAATATGTCTATGTCCCAGCTTTCTTATTTATAGAATGGGATAATACATATATCTTGCTATTGTTACAATTAAACAAGCTTGTAGGGCTAAACTCATTAGAGTGTCTGATATCATTATAGCTATTATACTTGAAAAAGACATTGCTGGTACAAATGATTTTGCTAAGTCAACTTCTGTACATTTTTATTAGCCAAGACCCGTTAAGGAGGCGCAACACTGAGCCATATTGATCTTTACACAAGCATAAAACTCAGGCATTAAAATTTTATGGCTGTGCCATGAGATAAGATGAGCTCATATATCAGGGATCTATGTCTGCTCTTTTTTTCCTTGTCTTCACTAAACCGAAATGACTATTACTAAATACCAGTGCAGTTGAGTCAAAAAAAAGTTGAGAAAACTAAGTTTAATTGAATTTATCCAATAATAAGAATCCGGTTGATTTTCATTAAGGGAAATAAATTTTCACCTAAGATTTTGTTTTTTAGAAATCAAACACCCTGAGAAACTTCGCAGACATGGGGCAGAGCTGCTACTGGCTCTCCCTGTGACCAGCTGCTCACGAGGCGCCGGGAGGGATGGTGGGTTCTAGCCCTGGCCCACCATCCCAGCAGAGCCTCGCAACAAGCCAGATGACCCCCACTCCATGAGGGGCCTCCATTTTTCACATCGGACTTCTGTCTCGTCAGACCTCCAACCAGCAGACCAGCCTATCAGCGCCCGGCTCATCAGAGTTCCACCCTGCAGCAGTCTTTTTCTTAAATCCGGCTCAGGTATGCCGGTCCAGAGACTTGCAGACATGGGGGCAGAGCTGCTACTGGCTCTCCCTGTGACCAGCTGCTCACGAGGCGCCCAGGAGGGATGGTGGGTTCTAGCCCTGGCCCACCATCCCAGTAGAGCCTCGTAACAAGCCAGATGACCCCCACTCCATGAGGGCCTCCATTTTCCACATCCGGGCTTCTCTCTCGTCAGACCTCCACCCAGCAGACCAGCCTATCAGCGCCCAGCTCGGTGTGCGCTTGTGGCGCCACGGTTCATCAATAAATGCTGAACTTAGAGATGCCTACAAGAGTATGCTACCTGCATGGCAGAGCCTGGAAAGCTACCCGTGTTGTATTTGATATATATGCCAAATACCAGTAACAATTATAGACCTCATTCTGGAATGGATTGAGGCTCTTTATGTTCCTGGAGCAAGCAGATGCCTTGGGCTCTACTAGCATGGACAGGACATATGGAGATGTTACTGGGGCCCAGCTTGAGCAAATCAATGATGAGCGGGAAGACAGTGATACAGACAGACAGTGATTTTGTTAAAGAAAGATTCATTTAGATTGTCATTGTTAATACATCCACTTGTCTGTAGATTGGTAAGTTTGAAGGCAGGTGTCATGTCTTCTTTTTTTTGATTTCTCTTCTATTGGAAGGTCCAGAGACTCTTTGATCCCATTAGATATTTGTAGAATAAATGACCGAAGGAATGAACAAAGAAGTGGGTGAGTGTCAAATGAGCTCAGGGCTCAAGAATCCAGGACTTCAACTTTGAAGTCAGGGCCAATAAACCCCATAGAGTCTACCTAAGGTGGCAAGGGTACCCTATATGAAATAGTCATCCCTTTTCTGATAGCATCCTTGGGTGGAATTTATTGCCTTCAGCAAAATTGTGGTAGTTATTCACTTACATTTATTTATTTAGTTATCCTATTCCATGCACTCCCCCACAATAATGAAAACTGTGAACCCCAAGAATCAACGGTCTTTTCCTCAATTATCTTCACATGCTCTGCATCAGGACCACACACAACGACTGATCTCAAGATACCTATTTGCTACATACATGAGTGAAGTGGGCCATGAGCCCATTGTAGGAAGTCATGTGTGTGGTACCCACTGGTGCTCAGAGCATCTGTGGAGCTCATGGAAGAAGAAAAGACGAGTGCATGGAACAGGATAACTAAATAAATAAATATAAGTGAGTAACTACCATAATAACCCTCACCAAAGTGAGGGTTCACTTTGGTCATCACTGTTCTAGTCTAGTCGTATTGATTGCTGCTCCATTGGATTGACTGCAGGTATGTGAATATTGACTGCGGTATGTGAACTCTTCTATGGAAGATGAAACAGGCTCAAATGCATGCGGCACCTTCTCTAAGGTCCTAGAAAGAGATAAGGGTGGACTTGGGGCCCAGTCCCTATGTGCTGAGCACCCTTGGTCACCGGCTAGTGTTGGGTCATTCTTCCTCCTCCTGACAGTGGCCCATATTCAACCTTCTTCCTATTTCCCTCCTCTTCCCCATTGCTCATCCCATTCCAACCATTTTATTGTCCTGTTGTGTTTTGAGATCATCAAAACACACTTTTGGTGTGTTTTGATGTGAAAGAATGCTTATTTCTGTGAAGCACTTAAATTGTGATCACTTCTGACCTTATTCTATTCTGTGCACTTTTTTTTTTTAGTAGAAGCCTCCCAACAGTGCCCATGAGCCCAGGGTTATGACTCTGGGCTAGTCAGGCAGGCAGGATGGCTTATGGCCTGAACTGATAGTGCTTGAGGCCCCCTCAGCCACACTAAGTGGTGCCAGGAGGGACTCCAAGGTGTCAGTGATGAACCTGGTACCTTCCTTGTGTGACACATTATCTTCTTATTTAAACTATCTCCCCCAGCTTTCAGCATATTTAACATATTTAACCAAATGATGCTTTCTTATTGACATATTTTACATTGAAATAGAAATATCCAGATCAAATGTTTAAAATTCAGAAGATGTGGCCACACAGACTCTGTTGTTCCAACAGGGCAACAGCTGACTGAGCTACTCTACGACTGAGTCCAAAGATAGACGCTTTCCACTTTACCACAGTCCCTCTCCCCTCTGAAGCTTTCCTTCCCAGGATTGCTTTTATGACTTCTGCTACTTGTCCATACAGGAAGTGGGTATTTAGTATCATGAGACCTACTTTGCATCCAGTTCATTACTCTGCCCAGAATGGATTGGGGGCAAGGAAGATTCTCTCTTAAAAGTGCCAGTTTAACTAAGGCCCCAGGAAATTTTGTTGTCCCTTTCAGGTGAGAGCAAACATCTTACCTGACGATCTAGTTAAACTTCTGGTGCTCATTCTGTGGGTCTGAGAGGGGCCCTGGGCACCCTGCAAACTCCCAAGTGCTTCCAGAGTTAATGAAATGACCAGTATCAAAGGCAATATAACATTTCCTGTTGGTTTTTAAGCCCTCATTTTTGGGCGAGGATTTGAACTTTATCTACCTGTGTGCAGGGGCTTACTCCTGATTCTGTGCTCAGGGATTATTCCTGATTCTATGCCCAGGGGATTATTCCTGACTTTGTGATCAGGTTTTACTCCTGATTCTGGGCTCAGGACTTAGTCCTGATTCTGTGCTCAGGGTTAAATCCCAGAAGTTCTTGTGAGGCTGTACACAATGCCAGGATTGCTTTTTTTTTGGGGGTGGAGTGGGTTTCACACAAGCTGATGCTCAGGGGTTGCTCCCTGGCCTTGTACTCAGGGATTACTCCTGATGGTGCTTGGGGACCATATGGGATGCTGGGGATGAAACCCGTGACAGCCTTGTGAAAGGCAAATGCCCTCGCCTCCCCCCCCGCAGCGCCAGGATTGAACACAAGTTGGCAGCCAGTAAAGCAGGTTCCTAAACCACTCTACTATTTCTCTGACCCTTTCAATACAATCTAATATTTAAAAAATTCTTTGTTACTCATTTTCTCCTTTTTTTCCTCTAAAGTTATAATTACAAATAATGACAATTGTGGGTGATGAGACACCCTCAGCACAATGCTGCTAAAGCCAAAGATGACCCAACAGAGAAGACTCCAGAAGTCCAGAGAGGGTCATGAGGGAGTTCAAAAATCACACAGAAAACTTAGGAGCCAGGGCAGGCAGAATTCCTCACCCCAAAGATCCCTGGGTGGGAGACTGCAAACTGCAGGAGCTGAGAGAGAGCCAAGATAGGGAGACTGTACCCTTAGCAGAAACCAGCCCTTCAGCCATGATCATTACTACATCCAGCCTCTGTGGGACCCTCCCCTCATATTCATCAGGAGACCCCCGTTACCTTCATGCTAGAACTAGGGCAAACTGTCTGTGTAGATAGACTTATTAAGAAGTTATGTTTAAAAGGCTGGACTGAAGCTCTAGGTAATTTATAATCCACTAAATATTTAAGAACATAGGTCTTGCAGCATCTGGAAATTATAGGGATATTTCACGGTCTCATTTGGGGGCCTCTCTCTGGTTGGTTACCACAGTATTGGCTCTGGGTGAATCTGTTCCATTTAGCAGAAGCTAGACATAAACAAAGGGCCTGAAAATCTAGTAATTGAAATGCTGAGAGATGGAGGTTGGTGTTAGGGTGGCAGCAGGGCAGGGGTGGGTGGGTGGGTGTGTCCGTAATACACACACTCGTGTTCCAGTTGGAAAACAAATCTCGGGTGGGAAGACAGAAAACAAAGATATGGCTTTCAGGGGAGCCAGAAAGGACCCCAGGCTTCTGGGCCAAGGAACAAAAGGGGATTGAGTCAGCATAAGGGAGAAGTGGATTAGCATAGCCGCTGTTCATTTTTTCTGCATTAAAGAATATCAATTTACATAATACACTTGCAGTGAAAATAAACAACTCAGACAACAAAAGAGGAAATATAGCAAAATTATCCCAGTGCCCCTCCTTTACCCCCCACCCCCCCAGCTTTTCCTTCACGCTTCCAGTTCCTCAGCTCCCTGCTCCCAGCGGCCGCCACAGCTGGGCCTTTTCAGATTTAACACAGTGCACATTTGTCTTCACTGATGGCTGGGCATTAAATTCTTTCCTATATCTTTCCTCCTCATATACATACCGATATATTCTGAACATCACTTCATATCACACTTAGTGATCTCTTATTATTTTAATCACTGTGTTGTGATTCAAGGGTATGCCACCTGCACAGCAAGCCTGGCAAGCTGCCTGTGTTGTATTTGATATGCCAAATTCCAGTAACAATTACATTAGTTCATTCCCATGACCTAATATAATGGTTTGAGGCTCTTTATGTTCCTGGAGCGAGCAGATGCCCTTGGGCTCTACTAGCATGAGACAGGACATATGGAGATGTTACTGGTGCCCGCTCTAGCAAATAGATGATCAACGGGAGGATAGTGATAGTGATAGTGTTGTATTCCTATAAAACAGTGCTATAATTAGTTGAATATGTCCTTTATGGATTAATTACTATGTTGTTTCTAAATGTGAAAGGCAAACTTTCTGTGGTTGTCTTTACATCATGCTTGAGTCTAATCTGGTGGTGACTCACAGAAGCAACAGGGTCGAATATGAAGGACAGGGTCGAATATGTGTCTGTATTGCTCATTTTGATAAGCTTTGGCAAAATTGCCCTTCAGAGAGTTGGCACCACATTAGACTAGCACCAGCCATGTGTGACGATGAATTTTTCTCACACCCTCTCACATTGTCAGGCACTGTCAGGGCTCTAAAGAATTGAGGCATGATTCACATCGGAGGCATAATTCTCTCAGACCTCAACTCTACACATCAGTGGGTGTGAATAGACATCAACACCCATGTGGTCACATCCCAGTCAAGACTGGGAAGAACATTCCAGAACTTGAGGCTTTCTTAGCGTTTTCCAATCAGCTTTGACCCCTACTCAAGAAACAGCCCATCACTGTTATGACTTTTATCACATTCATTTTGTTATTGAAGTTCTTACCAGTACACACAGTGTGTGCCCCTCAGTGTCTGGGCTCATCCGATTGCTCTAAGGGCTGTGAAACTCTTAGGCCCTGTTATCAATGGGTGTCACTTTTCATTGCTGGCTTCATCAAGTGAATGTTTATCTTCCTCTTGATGGATATTTGGGTGGTTTTCAGTGTGGCACTTTTACAAATAAAGCTGTCAACTAATACTTGGCAACATGCCTTTTTTATGTAAACAGATGTTTTCTTGTCTCTTAAATACATTCCCAAAGAATTCCCGAAGTTGTAAGATAGGTATATGCTTCACAGACAAGTATTATAGAATAACAGTGTATGTTCGAATAGATATGACAGGCAGGGTCAGAGAAATAGCACACTGAGTAGGTCACTAGCCCTGAATGCAATTTCCTGGGCTTGATGCTGGCACCACATATGGGCCCTGATGATCCCTGAGCACAGAACCAGTAAGTTAACCCTGAGCACTTAAGCCCTCATAAACATCCCAGGCAATTTCACTGTAGTGTGAGTTCTCAGCTGTAATTACATGCGGCTGATGTGTCCTGGGATGTATAGGAAAGCACTGTACTGTGTATAGTCCATGGCTAGGAGAAATGTCATCAGGGCACACATCAGTGTAAGAGAGTACCAGGCGGCTTTCCAAGGCTGTACGGTTTTTACATTCCCAACAGCAGTGAACAAGACATCTAATTGCAGCCTCCATTCCTGATTATTGGTGTCAGGGATTTACATTTTGATTATTCTATTTGGGTACAAGCTTTTGTATTTTTATGAGTAATGTAGTTTAATGAAATTCATATATTTTTATCTAATAACTAAAGACTGAGCACCTTTTATTGGCCATTCATATATAGCTTATTTTATAAGATATTTAAGTCTTTTGTTCATTTGTGTTGGGCTATTTGTTTTTTATTATTGATTTATATGAATTTTTATTTATTATAACTATGTTTTGAAAAATTATATATATTTTCCATTCCAGTGTGGGCTTTGACTATTTCTTTAAAAGTTTGCTTTTGCCTGTTTCTTAAAGGTGTAACCTTGAACAAAATTTTTAAACTTTGATAAAATTCCAACTTATTTTTATGGTTAATAATTTTTATTTTCTAAAAAAAATAATTTTTTATTTTCTAAGAAATCTTCTAATTATGCACCTATGTTTTTTAGAAGTTTTAAAATTTTATATTTTAAATTTGTAGCTATCATCTCACACTTTTTGTGTACAAATGATTTAAACTAGATATCAAGGTTCATTTTAATCCCACTTGATATTTATTGACAAAACTTTTGAGATTGAAAAATGTCACAATAAAAGAATAAACAAAGAAAGATAAAATAACCTAATATTTTACTAAATATTGGGTTACTTTACACATTTTTATATGTATTTGAAATCAATTATTCTTTTGTGTGTATGCCACAATTTCTTGATCCATCCATCTGTAGTTGGGCCTACAGTTGTGGGCATCCCCAGAAGTGCTCAGAGTTACTTCTGGTGGTGCTCACAGAAGTGAATGATGTTCACAGAAGCACCACCAGAAGTAACTCCTGAGCACTGATGGCGACTCATATGGAACAGGGCCAAAACTTGAGCATGCAAAGTGAGGTTGCGCCGCGTTTACTTACCTCTCCAGCCCCTCCTCTGCTGAACTGAGAGATGGAACTTTATCATAGGTGTGGATGTAGAGGGAAGAAACATAGAATTTAGTGGGTGTGACTATTTATACCTTCAGGCAGCTGCCATCATGGGGAACACTCCCCCTTCCCTCGCCCAGATATGAGGGATGATGTGTGTGATCTGGGTGATAGAAGGCAGTAATGGAGTGGGTGAAAACAACATTAGATGCAGAAGGCATTTACTCCTCGAGCCCTGTCTCTTCAGATGGAGACCCTGTTTCAGAGAGTTCAGAGATGATTTCTTTTTTTTAAAATTTTTTTTATTATACCACAGTGAAACATACAATTACAAAGGTGATCATAATTGGTTCTTGATAATACAGTATACCAGCACCCATCCCTCCACCAGTGCCCCATTTCCACCACCAATGTACCCCACCCCTCCTGCCCACCCCCATGCTGCCTTAATAGCAGGTACCCCAGTTTCCTCTCTTTCTCTCTCTGTCTCTCTCTCTGTCTCTGCATCTCTCTGCCTCTTATTTTACACATTGTGGCTAGCCCTGCAGGTATTTAGAGTTTATCACTTAAGTCTCTTTGTGTATATTCAATGGTGAGTCTAATCTGCCATTACCATTTCCCACATTTAGTAAAACACTGGTATCTATTTATGTCGTATTAATGAATGCAGTCATTCTATATCTGTCCTTTTCCTTCTGACTAATTTCACTCAGCATGATAGTCTCCATGTCCCTCCATTTGCAGGTAAATTTCATAATGTCATCTTTTTCTGACAGCCGCATAGTATTCCATAGTGTAGATGAACCACAGTTTCTTTAGCCAGTCCTCTGTTCTCGGGCATTTAGGTTGTTTCCAGATTCTAGCTATAGTGAATAGCGCAGAGATGAATAAAGAAGTACAGATAGTGTTTCTGCTATGTGTTTTTCGGTCTCTCGGTATATTCCCAGGAGTGCTATTGCTGGATCAAATGGGAGCTCAATATCTGGTTTTCGGAGGAATGCCCATATTGTTTTCCAAAAGGGCTGGACCAGTCGGCACTCCCACCAACAGTGGATCAGAGTCCCTTTTTTCCCCACATCCACGCCAGCACTGGTTGTTCTTGCTGTTTTGGATGTGTGCCAGTCTCTGTGGTGTGAGATGGTACCTCATTGTTGTTTTGATTTGCATCTCCCTGATGATTAAAGATGAAGAACACTTTTTCATATGCCTTTTGGCCATTCGAATTTCTTCTTTTTTGGAAGCTTCTGTTCATTTCTTCTCCCCCCTTTTTTGATGGGGTTGGCTGTTTTTTTCTTGTGGAGTGCTACCAGTGCCTGATATATCCTGGATATTAACCCCTTGTCAGATGGGTATTGGGTGAATATCCTTTCCCCACTCTGTGGATTGTCTTTTGTATCTTGGTCACCGTTTCTTTTGAGGTGCAGAAGCTTTTTAGTTTTATATAATCCCATTTGTTTATCTTTGCTTCCATTTGCTTGGTCAGTGGTGTGTCATCTTTAAAGATACTTTTCGTTTCGATGTCGTAGAGCGTTTCTCCTATGTTTTCTTCGATGTACCTTATAGATTCATGTCTGATGTTGAGATCTAGAATCCATTTTGATCTGACTTTTTGTGCATGGCGTTAGAAGGAGGTCTAAGTTCATTTTTTTTACATGTAGCTGCCCAGTTTTCCCAGCACCATTTGTTGAAGAGGCTTTCTTTGCTCCACTTAATATTTTTTTGCTCCTTTATCGAAGATTAAGTGGTTGTATATTTGAGAATGTGTTTCAGGATACTCAGTTCTATTCCACAGGTCTACAGGTCTGTCTCTATACCAATACCACACTGTCTTAATTACAACTGCTCTGTAGTAGAGCTTGAGGTTGGGGAAAGTGATACCTCCCATCTTCTTTTTCCCAAGGATTGCTTTAGCTATTCGTGGGAGTTTTATTATTCCATACAAATTTCAGGAGTGTTTGTTCAATTTCTTTGAAGAACATCATGGGTATCTTTATAGGGACCGCATTGAATCTGTATAAAGCTCTAGGGAGTATTACCATTTTGATAATGTTGATCCTTCCGATCCATGAGCAGGGAATATGTCTCCCATTTCCTCAGGTCTTCTTTTATTTCCTGAAGTAACGTTTTGTAGTTTTCTTTGTAGAGATCCTTTACATTCTTTGTCAAACTGGTTCCTAGGTATTTGATTTTCTGCGGCGCAATTGTGAATGGGATAGTTTCTTTAATGTCCATTTCTTCTCTTTCGCTGTTTGCATATAGGAAGGCCATTGACTTTTTGGGTATTGATTTTGTACCCTGCTACTCTGCTATAGGAATGTATTATTTCCTAGGGAGCCTCTTGGTAGAGAGTTTTGGGTTTTCCAGGTATAATATCATGTCATCTGCAAATAGTGATAACTTGGCTTCTTCCCTTCCTATCTGGATGCCCTTAATGTCTTTTTCTTCCCTGATTGCTATAGCAAGTACTTCCAGTACTATATTGAATAGAAGTGGTGAGAGTGGGCAGCCTTGTCTTGTCCCTGATGTTAAGGGGAAGGCTTTCAGTTTTTCCCCCATTGAGAATGATGCTAGCTGTGGGCTTATAGTAGATGGCCTGGATTATCTTGAGGAAGGTTCCTTCAATCCCCATTTTACGGAGAGCTTTCATCATGAACGGGTGTTGGATCTTGTCAAATGCCTTCTCTGCATCTATTGATATGATCATATGGTTTTTATTTTTCTTTTGTTGATATGATGTATTATGTTGATTGATTTGCGAATGTTGAACCATCCTTGCATTCCCGGGATGAATCCCACTTGGTCATGTTGTATAATCTTTTGATGAGTCTTTGGATTCTATTTGCTAGTATTTTGTTGAAGATCTTTTAGCATCTGTATTCATCAGGGAGATTGGTCTGTAGTTTTCCTTTTTGGTGGCATCTTTGTCTGCTTTGGGTATCAGGGGTGATATGTGCCTCGTAAAAGCTATTTGGGAGTGTTTTTGTTTCTTCAATTTGTGGAAGAGCTTAAAAAAAAGAATTGAGAGTAGGTCCTCTTTAAAGGTTTTGTAGAATTCACTGGTGAATCCATCTGGACCTGGGCTTTTGTGTTTGGGGAGACTTTTGATTACTGATTCTATTTCCTCGATGGAGATAGGTTTGTTGAGGTATTCCAAATCTTCTTGTTGCAGACTTGGGAAGCTATAGGAATTCAGGAATTTGTCCATTTCTTCTAGGTTTTCTTGTTTGTAAGCGTACAGGCTCTCATAGTAATCTCTGATGATCTTTTGAATTTCTGTGGTTTCTGTTGTGATGTCCCCCATTTTCATTTCTGATTCTATTTATTTGGGTTCTCTCTTTTCCTTTTCTTACAAGTCTTGCAAGTCAGAGATGATTTCAATAGTTCAGAGACATTATTTCAGCCACCACTGGGGTATGGCTTTGCTGGGTGGTTTGGAGACCAACCTGCTCTTCTTGGGTGGGTATAGCTTCACACCATGGCTCAGAGCTTAGAGGAAAACAGGGGTCGTCAGAAATTTTTTCCTTTCTTTTTTTGCTATTTTGACCAATAGGGCTTACTTCTGGCTCCATGTTAATAGATTCTCGCAGGGTTCAGAGAACCATATGGGGTTCCAGAGATTGAATCCAGGCCAGCCATGTGAAAAGTAAATGCCCTATCCTCTGTATCATCTCTCCAGCCCAGACAGGCCAGAATT